>CACRXP010001106.1:31499-47762 GCA_902702965.1 Spirometra erinaceieuropaei | reverse complement strand
TCAAACGGAATTTAGTCCAGGGATTGGCAGCTAGAGTGAGACGCATCTGCTCACCTGAAGCTATTGAAGAAGAACTTCAACAGCTGCGGAACACACTTCGGGAGAACGGATACCCAGATAGATTAATCCTCCGAACTATTGAGGAACGCGTTGAAAAGCCCACTGTTGAGACTGCGGAAAAGAAAGATGTATTCATAAGATTGCCTTTTAGAGGAGACGCAGAGAGCGAACTAGTCCGACGGCGCTTAACTACAGCTATCAGAAGGGCATTCCCTGCGGCGAATTTACGCGTATGCTTCACAAACTCTCCCCTCCTACGTTTGGGAGGTAAAGACAGACTACCGTTGGAGGCCACATCAATGTGCATTTATTCATTCACTTACTCCTGTGGAGCAGGATACATCAGCCGCACAACGAGACGCCTGGTAAAGAGGGTACGTGAACATATGCCCGCCTGGCTAGACAGAGGTGAGACCCGGTCGATTTCGAGTTCTATTCTCGTGCATTAAATCGATACGAACCACCGAGTCGATGCCAAGAAAGCATTTTAGGTTGTCTACCGGACACCAACATGCTTCTCTAAAGGCCTACGCCAACGGATACTAGCAACGGCAGAGGCAGTAGCTATACGGTTAGTGAATCCGGTGTTATGCTGTCAGAAAACTCTAACACAAGCGCTTTCGCTGCCGTGGCCAACGCCAAACCCAAGTGATGAAGCCATGCCGCCTCAAATCCCTAATCACGACGATGGGTACTCCGTGTACTCAACCCAAGATCATTACTCAAAGACTCTCTTACCCCTCTCCCCTAGCCCTGACGACTAACACCCGCCGACATTCTCATGCGGGCGGCGTGGGGATGATGAGTGTTAGTGACATAATAGCCCTTGAGGCATCTATAAACACTGTTGATTTTGTACATTTTCATTCGTTCATGTAATTGCATTGGCCTGAGGAAGAATTACCGAAAACGGTCGTTCGCCAACTTGACTTTTCAATATCGAAAGTGGTTTGAATCGCAAAACCATGTTTCTGGTAGGAACATCAATCACCAATGTCCAGAGAAAGCAGAAGTCAAATATAGCCATTTGGGAGTCACTGACAATCTAGAGAAAAAGGAAAGTAATTTTGGGAATGTCGGTGAATAGTGCCAGAAGGCATGGAGCTTAATTAATCGCCTGTATCTACAAGAAATAATGTGTCACACTTGCTGTCACAGATGTAAAATTTACAACCGGTAGTGTCGCCACGGTGGTTAGCTGAGATTACTATCCGGCCTAAGGGTTTACCCTGACATATCGGAAGATGGAGAGTGGGGCACATCGACCGGCCATAGAGTCAATGATCATATAATACAGGCAAATATCAGCAGTCTGAGATTGAGAACAAAGACGGCGACCGCTGAATAATCGACGTGCGATAAAGTATGTCGGCTGGAGTTTCGTGAGGGATATTTTCTTCGCATTGGCCGCCAAATAACTCGCTGATTGGTCGTTTGTCACTGGTAATGACGAAAGGGCGAGCTGGGTGTCAGAGGTGTGGTCTTCCACTAGCGCTTTTAAACGTTTGACGAATGAAATGCAGACGCGATGCCGATTAAATAATGTCCCGGCTAGTGTTGCCAGAATTTGGACAACGAATGAATTGAGATGAAACTCGAGGCAGTTGGTTAGAGTCAGACATTGTGAGAAATATGCATGTATGAAGTTAGTATGAAATGCGCAAAAATAGGGGGTGACCGTGGGAAAATTACGCCCTCTGGTCATTGTGACTTGCGCGTGAACAAGCTCATGCCGACTGCAGACTTGCGCCTTATCGGCCGCAATCTCTCCTCACCCACTCACCTGCACCCCGCGACCTGACCAATTTGGTGCAACCGGAGACGGGATCAGGCGCGGTGCTTGGCAATGATAGACAGTACGCCTACCTGTGCCACATGCAACTTCCTTCGTGCTCCGTGGACTAGCTGTTTACACGAATAAGAAGTTACCGACTGGGATCCCGCATGAATGAGAGTGCCATAGAGGCCGTAGTAAGAGGTATGAAATACAGCGTGATTGTCGGTCTTGAGAGGAGGGCCGAGTTCTGCTGTCCGTTGTAAACCTTCCATGCCACAAGTTTGAACCCACAGTGATCGGTTGAAAGCGCATCCGTTTTTTTGTAGTGAGTACGGGCGCTGACATGGTAAGCGCATGTGATCGTCAGAGTCGAACTAACTTTTCCTTCCCCCTACCAGATTTCAGTTCACTATTCTAGCTGGTCAGGCATCTGATGCGGTAAGAGGGCCCAGTCCAGAAAGCGGACCTTTCGTTCCAGTGCATGCATATTATATCACTGTCCGTTAGTGGAATCTCTCAGCCCGACGCTTTTGAAATGAAAGCTGGACTTAGTGCCGCTTCGCCCCTCATAATCAGTCCTTTAAGTATGCGGAATTTGTATACAGTGAAAATTCCGAGTCATCGGATGCGTTGTGTTCCCGGTAACAGATCAGTGTGTCAATGGACCTGAACGAATATTTATGTATCAACACCCGAGTTTCGACTCAGATAAGGATTTACGTCTCTATGCTGCCCATGTCATTGTGCTAACCAAGGTTCGGGCAGGATTAGATGACGCAACATTTTACTATCGCGGCATCTGACCAGAATCCCAGTGGGTGCTTGGATAGAGTCCTCTCGAACTCTACAGGTTTGCCGTTGTCGAGGCAGGCGGAGAGAATATGTTTCCGAAGTAAACTACTAAAGCATGATTATGTCGACCAGGACGTCATCGTTGACTGTCTGTAACTCAGCATCACCGGTTTGTACTGTACCTACTTTCGTAGCACCTTGGGTGAGCATCGAATTGTTCAGTCATCCTACTCTCGATAAGCACGGAAACAATTGTTGTAATTATTACGGATGGCCTTACCAGGGGGTTAGACTTGGGGTTTGCGTAACGTTTAGATGATAGTGGTTAGGGTTGGGGTTTAAGCTAGTGTTGGTAGAATGTTTTGGTTTAGGATACGTGAGCAGATAGCTTTTGCGATCCAGGGCAAGACCAACTTTGAAGAAACCGCCGAAGCGTCTACCTGACAAAAGGCACTAAAATAGACTTTTCTTAACTTTTCTTAACCCATTATGTAAACCCCAGCCTGCGAATGTTAATTTTTCTTATTAAACATAGCAGTGTCGTTTCCTGGAAGGCAGATAAAATCGACCTCCTCGCCTTTAAAGGATAATTAATCGTACCATTATGCATTTCTAAATTTTTTTAAAAAAAGAACATTACGACCAACGTTGCTAAATTCTACCTCATCTTCTAATTCATCCAGTAGATAAGCCTTTCCAGAATCTAAACAATGTCTGTTTATTGCTTCGAAATATCTTTATCATTATGTCGTTAGTGCGATCATGATGATAATGTTGGTTGACAACGATATTCTGGCGGTCTCCTAAATGGCGTTGGCGGGAACCGTGGTTGCATTTCTACAACTACTTTAGGTTGGTTAGTATGTTTGGAGGCCCCTCACGCGTAAGATCATCGATGAAGATACTCTGCAGCAAATTGGCAGATGGGAAGCTGCAACACCGGTGACCATATCTAGGCAATATAGACTAGACATTCTCACGATTATACCAATTACTTGTAAAAAAATACAACGGTGGTCACATGGAAACCATCGAAAAGCATGGTGCATATTTCATCATCTCTCCGACTTGGCCCCAACTTCTACAAAGCCGTGTGAAACCCAAACTCAACACCCGGTTGCCCTCGTTCATCAACGACTTTAATCAGTAGAACACCTCGGGCGTTTATATTCCTTCATACTAGTCGTATGTGGAATAATCTGCACAACGTAGTAAAAAAATTCCTTTAAGGAGGTGCACCTGAACTTGCGTAGGTGGTCCCGAAAAATTTTGGCAGTCTTTCTACTGCACAAAATCCGCTAACTAGAGTGGAATTTTGGTGACATAGGAGATGATTGAGAAGCCGTGTTTTAAGGCAGCACTGCTTGTCTTTTTGTTGGGAGCAGAAAAACTTTTTTACTTATATTCCCCAGGACCTGGCGATCGAGACAATAGAGCTGCTACTACAAAGCAAATACGATGAAACGGAGAACCGTCTTGGACACGCCCAAGTCCTTCAGCTCTTGAAGCTCTGTCTCAGGACGTACTTCAAGTTCGACGGGACAATCTAGGAACAGGTGAAGGGCACACCAATAGGTTCGCCGATTTCGGGATTCATCGCTGAGGCGGTCCTGCAACGGTTAGAGTCGCAGGTCTTCCAACACCACAGACCGAAATTCTGGTCCCGGTATGTGGATGATAACTTAGTCGTCATCGAACGGGATCAGGTATTAACATTCCAAGAACATCTCAACGCTGTCTTCCCGCACATTCAATTTACGATGGAAGAGGAAGAGAACAACCAGCTGGCCTTCCTGAATGTCCTCGTATGCCGCAAAGATTGTGGTGGACTAAAGACCAAAGTTTTCAGGAAAGCGACAAATACGATGCAAGTACTGATCTTCCACAGTAACCACCCAATCAGCCACAAACGCAGTTGTGTAAGGACGCTCTATCGGCGTGTCGAAACGCACTGCAGTGAGCCGGAAGACAAAATTGCTGAACTACAATACATCCGACAGTTCTTCAAAGCCAATGGCTACCCGCGCAACTTGGTCGACCGGTGCATACACAAAAGGGACGAAAGGCCTAACCGCACGGACACCAAGTCTTGGCGAGCATTTCCGTATGTCAAGAACGTTTCGGAAGCTGTCGGCCACTTTCTCGCACCACTTGGGGTTGTAGTGGTACACAGACCGGAGGCAACCATCAGGCGTCTGATCATGAAACCGAAAGACCCACTGCCACGGCTAGAAACGTCTGGAGTCGTTTATCGGATCTGGTGCAGTTGCGGACAAAGCAACTACGTCGGGGAAACCTGAAGACAGCTCCGAACGAGAATGGCCGAACACACGGCAGCGCTGCGCAAAAATGACGCCAGCTCTCAAGTTGCAGCTCATTCGACGAGATCCGGCCACACATTTAAATTCGATGAGGCCGAAATTCTCCCAAAAGGTGACAACCGAGTGAGCCGAGAGCTACTGGAATCATGGTTTACTGGCCCCCAGTCCATCAAAAAGTGCAACGCTCTTCCCATTTCATACTCCGCACTGAAACTTCGCCTAGGCGGGTAACAAGCCATGCGGGGAGCGCAGATGTGAACACTCTTCCCAACACCGGGGTCGATGCGTCAGATGGTCGAGAAATCATCACGCCAACATCCAAATCACGTGATGAAATTGCAGTAATTATCGACTCGAATGTCGGCCATCAAGCAATGATCACACCAAGTGCGACAATCCCGGATGAAGAGGGAAGCCGTGAACGTTCATAGGTATGCGTTAGCATGGCTAATGCATCCTATAAATACCGCAGCCCCTTGTGCAACAACCACCCGTTTCTGCTCTTTTGTCTCAGATGATGGATTCGAGTAGGAATCCAAAACGTCAGGCTAATAAAGCTCTTGTCCCGGCGATCGTCTCTCCTTCTTCAGGACTACTGCGTGGGATTCGACTCTTCGCTTCTACTTTGTAAATTATCATCCTAATATCTAAATACTTATCTTTTATCATATTGGCTCGAAGAATTATTCACAAACCCTATCAGTGCATATTCGGGTTAGCGAAATTCGTAGCAGAGAATTAAATACATATAAATCATGCAATGAATATGGCCACCAGCGGCGAATTGGCCCATGAAAACCCCTCTACGTGAAGCAGGGCATGTATTATTGCTGGATTATGAGCAATGTGCCCAATTGTAAGTTTGATTCTTTTTTTAGCTTACTAAGAGATTGTTCGAAACTTAAACTCGTTTGTGTCGTCCAATAAAATATGCCCCAATGCCAGGGGTGTGACGTAGACATTACTGACTGCTGAGCATTGTCTCAGGGAAATCAAGCGGTCACCCGTACATAGTCAAGCGGGAGCGTACACGCCTAGACAATCGAAAGTTTTCCTTCAGCTAGCGTGTTGTTCGACCATGGAACTCACTCCCAAGTGAAATAGCGACATCTGATACAATCACTGTATTTAAAAGGCAGCTCAATCGTTCTATCTTTGATAAATGACGACTTTCACAACAGGACTATCTGCGGCCAGCCATAAATTTCATTTCTTGATTTCATCCCTACTTAACACATCCCTGACTTTTAATGAAAGTCTCCTCTCAAACTATGCAAATGGCAGCACTTTATGACGATTTTATATAACTGCACTTGAAATTTCATATGTACACTGAGAAGATCGCCTGCCGCACCCTTCGCAGTCCCGCATTGTAAAAAAGTTTTTTCTTGAACAAATATGTTACTGACAAAGTTTTAGTAAGATGTGTCTTCAACATGCATATTTTATTTCCGTTTTCAATAGGGTCATCAGGGGCATTGCCTGCTACCCTAAAATGCACTATTACTATTATAAGCGCTGGGTATACCGCGCAATGTCTCCGCAAAACTGGAAGCAAAAATCTACCGTGCACTTTCATCCACCCTCGACTGAACACGGTGTCACGACAGAGACAAGATCACCAGGGGACAGGAGAGGATGTAGATCGCTGTCACGGTCGTAGCCCGTACCTAGGCGTTCCACCACGCACCCCGGTCCGCAAAGTGTACCGACCAGGATCTTATACAAAAACAATAGATAAGGGGGCGGCACGGTTCCCAATTGGTGCGGCATGAATCTGCACCTCGGTGTGCATCATCGCCCACTGTCATCCAGCCCACTGTTATTCCAGCATTACCTCAAATCCCTATTGCAAGAGAACGAGGACACCACCGTATTAAAAGCTTTCAGAATAGGACCAGTTAAGGATTTGAAGGGCGAGCCGGACCATCATAGACCATTAAAAATCATTCTCGAATGTGAGGAACAAGCGCTATTACTGCTGAATAAGAAACCAGCACTGCGAGATGCCCACCCGACAATTTTTTTTCAGCGGGATTTCTCACCGGCCGAACGGGAGAAATGGAGGGAGCTCAAGGCGGAACTCCCCAGAAGATACAATTCTGACGAGAGGAACCTAAGAATATTGAATGGGAAAATAGTAAATGTTCGGAGCTCAATCCTCTGGAGACAACCAATAACACTGAGCATAATGAACAACCAGATAATAAGGAAAGAACGCTCCTATCTGACAAACCGATCAGAGGAAACGACGACCAACACACTAACACCCAGTTTAATCAAATACAAGTAGACTCGGAAGGGGGCGAAAGACCCGAAAACTTGCACGAAATATCCAGCCCCTTTGACCCAAAAATCGTTCGGCAATCTGCCCGGGCTAAGCTCCGCTTTCTTTATGCAAATGCGCAGAGTTTGTTCCAGAAGCTAAATGAACTGCAAGTGTGGATAACGGATACGCAGCCGGATGTCATTTCTATCGCAGAGACTTGGCTCCAAGACCAAAGTCCAGAATGCCGAAATTACACTCGATGATTACCAACTTTTTCGCCGGGAAAGACTGCATAAAACAGGAGGGTGAATAGCAGTCTACGTCAAGAGAGGATTCATCGCGTCGGAACACAAAACCGATAGCTCCAGCGACTATGAAGCAATTTAGTTAAAACTGCGGATGCGTGGCTTACCTAATTTGAATTTCCTGACCGTATATAGGCCGCCCAATCAAACTGCTAAGGTTGACGAGGCGATGTTTGGATTAATTAAGGAGGTGTCACAAAACCAAGAAGTACTCATAACCGGAGACTTCAACGCACCCATGGTCGACTGCAACAATTAATTAGTAAACGGATCGCAAAATTCGTTTGATTCCAGGCTCTTGAAACTAACGGCTTATCTCTTTCTGGTACATAACTTCACGTTCCCAACCAGGATCAGAGCGGACCAAAGAGCAAATTGTCTGGACCTCGTCCTTACAAAAGACTCAATTAGCCCTGGCGAACTTAGGTCCATAACACCGCTGGGTAAGAGTGACCATGTCATGCTGTATTGGGAATACCGCCTATGCAGCCAACAAGTGAATACGACTGAGCCTCGGCTGAATTTCTGGCGAGGCGAATTTGCCGCCACGAGAAGGGAATTGCCGGCAGTGGACTCGAATGATGTTTTTTTTTCGGACATCCGGACGCTGATCGGAACACTCGAAAAGGAGTTTTAACAGGCATCATGTATCGGAACTGTCCGACAAAGTGAGTCAGAAAGAATATCCGTCCTGACTGGATAACGCGGGATATAAAGAAAGGGGTAAACCGGAAGAACAAACTATGGAGAAGGAATGCAACAACAAAACAACCATCTCATTACGAGCAGTTTCGGCGAAAGCGAAACGACGTAAGATCGGCTATCCGCACGTCGCGGAAGGAGTATGAAACGCGATTTATGGAACGGGCCGTCGATAAGCCAAAAGTGCTCTTCAGTAACATCAACAGTAGGTTAAAGAACAAGCAGACGATCTAAGTGATGAAAGGAGAAAAAATAAGAATATCATCGAAAATGACGCTAAGGCAAAACATCCAAGCCGGTTTTTCGTATCTGTTTTCACTGTTGAAACAGACTTTGACGAGGCTGGATTGCCTGCTGGGACAACCAACGAAATAATAGAAAACATCTACTTCACAGAAGAAAATGTCAGGAAGGAACTTCTAGCGCTTAAGGAGGGTAAGTCTCCGGGTCCCGACCGAATTCCGGCTAAAGTGCTGAAGGAGTTGGCTTGCGACCTCGCCAGACCGCTTTTGCACATCTTCAGGTCGTCCTTTGACCGAGGCATTCTCCCCTCTGATTGGAAAGTGGCGAACATATACCCCATTCACAAGGGTGGATCTACAACAAGTACAAACAACTATCGGCCGGTGAGCTTAACGTGCATTTGTTGCAAA
Source organism: Spirometra erinaceieuropaei (assembly GCA_902702965.1). NCBI lineage: Eukaryota > Metazoa > Platyhelminthes > Cestoda > Diphyllobothriidea > Diphyllobothriidae > Spirometra > Spirometra erinaceieuropaei. Next base: position 38,883 of record CACRXP010001106.1, on the reverse strand, counting down.
TTCATGGAGAGAATAGTCAAAAAATCTATAATGAAGTTCCTTGAAGAAAATAATTCCATTGCTAGTTCTCAACATGACTTTCGACTCCTGCGTAACTAATATGCTTTATTCAACGGAACAGTGGTCTCGCTCGTTAGACGCAGGAACAAAGGTCGACACCGTTTACATTGATTTCAAGAAAGCTTTTGATAGTGTTCTAAACCACCGGTTACTTTACAAGGTCCGAAAGTCAGGGATAAGGGGAAACCTTTTAAACTGGGTAAAGGACTTTCTGATTGGTCGATCACAATATGTGTGTATTGGTAGAGCGAAGTCATCGCCAGTGCCAGTCGTAAGTGGAGTTCCCCAGGGCTCTGTCCTCGGACCAGTACTATTTTTAATTTATGTCAACGACTGTATAAATGGACTGGACTGCAATGGAGTCATGTTTGCCGATGACATCAAGTTATGGCGAGCGATCAAAGGGAAAAATGATGAACGGGCCCTGCAAGAAAGACTGAACTGTCTAAGCGAATGGTCTGAGAAATGGCAGTTGAAGTTTAACCTTGAAAAGTGCGTCACGCTGCGACTAAAAACAGCTGGAAGAGCCGACGCAGAGGATCACCACTACCTGCTTGGTGGAAGGTGCCTTTCAAAAGTGACCCAACAAAAAGGATATTGGGATCAACATTTTATCGACCCTTAAGCCTTCCACTCAGTGCGTTAGGGCGGCCAAAACGGCAACTAGTGTTCTCTTTGCCATTAAACGAACTTTCGTAGATATAGATAAAGAGTTCTTTGGAAAAGTATATGGAGCATTCATTCGTTCGCACCTGGAATATGGAATTCAAGCGTGGCGCCCGTGGCTAAAAAAGACTGTAAGTTGCTAGATTGAGTTCAGAGGAGAGCGACAAAAGTTGTGAAAGGTCTCAGGACTTTACCTTACAACTGCCGGCTTAGAGAACTTGAACTCTTTCCTCTTGAGTACAGGCAGGTTCGAGTTGACCTCATACAGGCCTATCGGATATTGAGGAACAGGGACTGTGCCCTACACCTGGACGATTTCTACACCCTGGCTACAACAACAAAACCTACGTAGGAGCTCCCTAAATCTTAGAGGATCCCGATGCAGCCAGGACGTTCGAAGATTTTTTTACAGCGAGTTGTCGGAGCCTGAAACGGGCTTCCCGAGGACGTAATAATGGCGGATACGACGGAGACGTTCAAACAAAGACTTGATGTATATTTGCTTGGACAATACCGCTTGTCTGGACAGAACAGCTGTTTGGTGCCAAACCAACGCCTTGCATACACCTACCGCTAATGAGGATGACTGTCATTGCATTTTACCGATATCCTCAACAACTGAATGTGTCTGAGTTTCGGTTCTGCATTTCAACGGACAATATTATGTTAAGTGTATATATTACTAACAATATTTTAGTGCAGTGCTTATTTCATATCACATGTACCGTTTACAATAGGGTTTTCAAAGGCATTGCCTAGTACCCTTAGAATATACTGACCTATATTGACCTATTTGTTACGGGTGTGCAGTTCCATTTGCGTCTGCCGGGCCCCAATCTAGCGCATGTGTGTGTTCCAGTGTGTCTGCTACCTGATCCATTTTGTAGACTGAACGCATACACATGTACCGTCAGTCAGCAAACGTCCAAAGCACGCCGTTTGGCGTGTCGTGATAGATTTAAGCACACCAAATGGCTTATAGTTATGAATGCGCATCACTGCTGTAAAGCGTCGTCAACACTGTCTCTCTTGTCTTTCCAGACAACGGATTGATTTCCGGGTCAGAGCACCCCCCTGCTACTGGGATTGGGAACAGCGGCCGACAGAGCTGCACGTGTCAGCATAAGTGTCCTAAACAGCAATAGAGTTAAAAATAGTTTGCTAAAAATAACACGCTTCTCACCTGTATAAGCGGTCCAAATTCGTGTTTGCGTTAGATTCTGTGGGTCGGAATCTTGAGTAATGTATAGGCTGGCAGGGAAGTATGTCGTAACGGAGTGGAATCTGCGGTATTTTAAAGCAACTATTCATGGAGTGCCAAAGGATCATGTGGTGACCGACTGTACGTGATCGTAGCCGTCAGCCAAGGCGAGGACGACGGGCATATGTTCATGTCGCAGTACAGTAGATCCGATCAATGTGTGATACGCATGTGAAAGGACATTTCTGGCTTATTAGCCGTCATCAGCCAGTCATAAATAACCCCAAGTGTGTGCCACTTGAGATTCGAACCCGGGATCTTTCGTCATGGAGTTAGACGCTCTACCATTAAGCCATGGGCCTGTTGTCCTCTAGGTTGTGATCGGAAATATCAATTATGGCATTGGGCGCTCGCCGATCAGGTTTCGCAACATGCTCGTTCCGTTGTGCCTTGGGGCTCATACTAGAACCCTCGCAGGCACTCGCACAGTGATTAGTAGCAGACATAGATGACATGGAGCCGACAAAGACAAGGGAGACAGGAATGACCATTTCTGACTTATTAGCCGTCATCAGCCAGACATACACATACCCAAGTGTTGATCACTTAGGATTCGAACCCAGGATCTTTTGTCCTGGCGTTTGACGCTATCATTGAGTCACGCACGATCTGACCTTTATTTGATGGAAATCGATCCAATTTAGCCCGCGTTTCTTTATAAGATTTCACGCAGCTCTCTTCGTAAGGCTGTATATTGCGGAAGTGCGGCGGGCTTTTGAAATTGAGCCGCCATTTTTGTTTTTTCCCTCCAGTCACATGAATATTTATTAATTATATTTATTAATTGTATTAATTGTATTATCAATTGTATTTATTTATTGCATACCCCAGTCTTATTCCTTTGTTTTAATTGATCTATTCCTATGAGGTTGTCTTTACAGTACGCTGGCACTTTTTTAAAGGAGCCTAAACCCTGCGAAATTTCTGGATCAATTTTCTTGCCTCCTGATCATGACTCTATTGGTTGCACTTTGCGGCCAATTTGCCGTTTCTGCGATTGTCCTGCGTTGGCGTTCTCACGCTCCCAAACGCAACGTACTCACCTTGCCAGCAGCAGTCACACTCTGACAACTTGTCCTGTTTCTCGTCCTTCCTCGCTGGCCTTCCCACGCTCGTATCAGCAAAGGCCTATATTTCGAAAGCAACATCGCTGTGGATGGCAAGTTGCGTTTAAACGCCAGCCTTAAAACAAGTTGTCAATCCCCGGTTTTCTTTCGACTAACTGTCGATCAATATTTAACAAAGCCCATGATCTGGAAGTACTTCTGTCAACCAAAGAACATGGCAAAACAGGAGTAATTGGCCTTCAGAAGACGTGGTTGAATAGCCATATTGACTCGGAACTTATCATTCCTTCGACATTTTGTTGTTTTCGAAATGATAGAGCCTATCCAAAAGGCAGTAGAGGTGGAGGAGTGGCCATTTTTGTCGATCAAGACTGGTGTTTAAATTGTAAGCCCCTGTTTTCATATTCTGATGATTTAATTGATGAAATTTCTGTTATCTGTGAGCCCCATTTGTTAAATAGCTTTAAGGGTCAGTATTTACATCCCCCCTTACACAAACGAAGGCTCTCTGGGCCGTTTTTTTGATTTCCTCACACAAAATCTTGCTTCATTATCCTCAGACCATCTTATTCTTTTGTGCGGTGATTTTAACCGTGTGAGTTTTCGGCTCATTATCCTTCTGGGTTTTGATGACCTTGTTACATTCAATACACGGGCTGATGCCCCTCTTGATGACATCTTCACCAATTACCCAAAGCTATTTGTATTAAAAATAGAGCTCCACTATCCGGGTCTGATAACTCAGTGCTACAAGGACTTCCAAAAGTCTATTCCACCTCTAAGCGTCAACTGCTTGCAAAACCCGAGAGGAAAATGACTGTTCGAAACACATCCGTAGATAAGATCCACTTACTGCAGAGTTCAATTACTAGTACGATGCAAATTTTTCTAGCACTACAAAATGCTGAATTATGCTCTAATTATCTTACGCTATTTTTGAATCACATTTTTGATATTTGTTGTCCCCGTGAAACTGTTATGGTCAGGCCTGACAGAATCTTCTCACCATACCTCAAACACTTGAGACGTCGCAAAGAAGCCTTCTACAAACCAGGCCAGCGTGACAAGGTGAAGGATATCAATGTTTTAATAAAGAACGAAATTGCCAAACTTAACCGTTTATTCGTTAGTCAACTTTTTTCTACTTCATCTACCCCCTCATCTCCTTTTCCTTCTGCTGAACTGTGGAGGAATCTCAAGCGTCTCACTGGTCAACGTAATATACTTGAACCCATTGACGTAGATTTAAACTCTTTAAATCAGAATTTTATCTGTACTTCAAACCACTCCCCTTCTCGCCTAAACGAAATTTACCTACCACTATGTGACTTTACTCCTGTGACTGTGACAACAGTGGAACAACATCTCAAAAAGATTCGCGGGTCAGCGGCGGATGGGCCGGACGGTGTCTCCCCTTTTCTCCTTAAGTCTTGCTGTTCGCAGATAGCTCCCGTCTTGACCCACCTTATTAATCTATCCTTCATAGAGTCCAAGATTCCTGACGCCTGGCGTATAGTAAGAATAGCTCCAATCCCTAAAAAATCTTTAACTTTTGCTCCTAAATCTTTCCGTCCTATTGCCTGCTCTTCTGCACTCCTGAAACGTACTGAACGAGTTGCATTAGATTCCCTTAAGTACTCCTCCGTCAATTTTTCTGAGCCTCTACAAGTTGCGCACAAGGCAAAGCGTAGCACCTTGGATGCTGTTGCTTTAGTTGTTCATTCAGCTTGGAGAGACTTAGACAAGGGATGCCATGCATATGCATGTGCTTTTCTCGACTTCTCATCCGCCTTCAACACTATTCCGCGCCAACTCCGCCTGACCAAAGCAGCTGCGTGCGACACTCCGAGCTGGGTTGTCTCTTGGCTTAGAGATTATTTTTCCTGCCGCACTCAGTTTATCCAGTCGGGAAAGAGAAAATCTTCTATTCTTCCAAATAATTGTGGAGTTCTACGAGGTTCCATCTTATCTCCTCATCTTTTCTCCCTACATACTGATGATTTGAGATCGCCAAACGACTGCCTGTATGTTAAGTATGCCGATGACATGGTCGTAGGCCACCCACTTAAAAACCTGACTCATATGCAATCTTTAAAGGATGGCTTAGATCACGTCTCCGCATGGTCTTCGAATAATGGACTCCTACTCAACAATCAGAAATCAGTACAGTGTGTGTTTCGATTGCGACCCTCTCCCTTTCCTGAACATTTGGATATTCTTCCCAATGAGGTATCTTCTTTCCGGTACCTAGGTGTTAATTTATCCTCAAATCTCTCTTTCTCTCTTCATATGGAAACACTTTTTAACAAAATTTTAAAATTTGTTTATTGCATTCGTCGTCTACGTTCATATCACACACCCCAGTCCTTAATCTGGCGATTCATAGATGGCTGTATTCTTCCAATCATTCTTTATTGTTCTCCAGTTATTTTTCCATCTTTACTTAAACAAGATCTAATTATTTTTAAACGTGTCATTCGAATGCTCGCCTCTGCTGCTGGTGTTTCCTATCATCTTTTAGTTGATATCATCGTGCAGCGACACTTCAACTCGGTGGAGCAATTCGCTGACCGAATTCTGAATGACACCGTCCATCCCCTTCATAATGAGTTAATGGCTGCGAAATCCTTACTCAGCATGCGTCGATGCTTCCGCCACATCCCTTGCCGCACTTCAGCATATCGGGATTCCATACTGCCATTTCTAGCCCGGTATCTCACCTGCAAAGATGTTGAAAAACAAAACTAAAACTCGATCTTGCACCTTAAAGTCCTTTTTTCTTCATATATAATTATGTCCACATGTCCAATACCTGTTAATCTCTATGGTAATCACTGTGTACTGGAGAACCGTTTTTGCTTAAAGTTTTGAAAGTTATTTTCACAATAAAGCATTCCTCTCTCTCTAACCACAAACCACATGAATTTGCTCCTATTTTGAGCTTTGGCAAACTCAATCCCTGGGGGATCAACCAGCTAGACAGTCTCCTAGTTCACATTAGATATCCGCCATACCTACCGGTCATGAATGAGGTTGCTAGAACACTGTCAAATCCGTCCGCTGCTCCCTTCCAATTCACGGCAGGGATTGACTTAACTGAATTGGCCGTTGATCTGGGCCGTGTCGTTTCTCCCGGTGACGAGGATATATTCGGACTGCGAATCCATTACTTGCCTCTAACTACTGATGATGGCATCATTTGCTGCGACGTCCCCGGTGCCTTCTCCTTCCCTTTGTGCCGCTATCCGTTACCCGTAACGTTTACTCCTCCTTATACAGCTCCTCTCATCCTAGGAATCGAGATATCGACAAGCTGGTTTCCGACCCCATCGTCCGGTCTGGGATGCGCAAATAACGGAGTGCTTGGACATGAGCGTATCTCAGCTACCGAGCAAGCAATGTCCAACGGCACAGAAGGGCCCCATGGATACCCTACTCGATCGTCGTGCACGGTTAACTCATGCACACCTGAAAATTGTAAGGGTTTTACCTCAGTTCAGCGGTCGTTCGTTTGCGTTGATCTATTAACCCAGACGCTAAAATCTATCACTCGGCCTGATTTTGGAGCTAAAACGATGCTCGAAGTTTTCCTCAGTCGTCGGCTTCCCATTTTCGGTGTGTCCATACCATTAAGACTCATCGCGGTGCCGCTCTAAATCCGACTTCTACCAGTCTCTCCTCTTTTTAGGCTGTTCGCGCGTCCGTTCCGCAATCTGTCACACGGCTATTAACTGGATGACCGAGTAGTTTCACTACCAACTGAAGACCGCCATACGCGCGGTCTACAGCGCGGATAACTAAACTGACCGTCCCAACAGGTCATACTGGGTGTCCGCATTGCTACTAAGTTGAACCTTCCCTGCTCCGTCCCAAAAGGGTGTTCAATACAATTATCCAACTTTTCGACAAGCTGATCACACCAATCGCTTGCCGTACGGTTGAGGTTCTGACCAACCTGCTGAACCGTATCCGCCTACCCATGCAGACCTCTCCTTTAAAACACTACATCGGTCACCAATTCTTATCTCGATAGAGCTTTGGCAAATACGCTCACGTCTACCGTCCATGTGGTCTAGTTCGCCAGCATTTATAAACTCCCCACGGCGGCTCGTTCTATTTTGTCTCTCCGCCAGTTAAAACGTTCCACTTCCACTGCGGAACTAGGGAGAAGGTCATGCGCCTGTATTGCATCAAAGCTACCGTCCGGGTGACCCATCTAGTCCCTGTCTCTCCATCATCTCTACCATCTGCTTCCCCATTTCATTCACTCCATATTCCTCGTGCCCACTGCCACCATTCGGGTCTTTTCCGTCAAGCCCCAACCCAAACC
>CACRXP010001106.1:6692-31068 GCA_902702965.1 Spirometra erinaceieuropaei | reverse complement strand
CAACTTTCCCACGCGACAGAAAGTCTGACAAAAGGCATATCTATGAATAGTCTGAATTTATAGAACCCTTCTCTGAAGTATAGCAGTCAGTACGAACGTAAATAGAGCTAAATGTCTCCAAAACTATGCATATGCATACATTCCGAAATTTGAAAATACAAAAGGGGTCAAAACCAGTGGAAGCGTTGACGATTCTCAACGTGTCAAAGGGGTTCGTTCAATTACGATTGCCTTTTCCCATCATCCCACTGATGTTTGCTCTCAATTGCTGCTGGCGCCTCCAGTTGGGTCAGAAAGCCAAAATCTGACGGCATAACAGAGACCCAGGTTGCAGCTGACGGACGTTTTGTGCATGCCTACATAAATCTAGTACGTCCTTCGACAAAATCTAATGTTTATAATTATTTACTAAGAGCAACTGAACGATATGCGCGATGGCCCATCACAACTTTCATTCTAAATATAGTTGCGGATACTGTCGTTTATGTCTTTTTTAAACACTGAATCTCCCATTTGAGTGTCCGCTCAATTAATACCGCTGAACTAGGTCAGTACTTAGACAATAGGCGTTTTGATTGTCTCACTGACTTTGTCGGATGGTTCCGCAAAAGTACGACAGGCTGTCATGCCTTGTCTAACTGCCCATTCGAGCGTTTGCAGCCTCAACTTAAATCCTCGCTCCGGGCTCATTGGAGTCCACTCACTAGGGGCGCCACCTACCCACGGTCATGCTCGATATCCATACCGTCCACAAGTCCGACTCGGAGTGTTGCGCTGTCGAAATTGTTTGCGAAAATGCTTTACGGATCCTCAGCGGTTTTTGCAGGCCGCGTCAAACGATAGGCTACCTGGATGTTACTGATCATATCTAAAGGCTAATTTGCAGACCATGCATTCACACGCCCTTGCATGAAAGCCTTAAATAGACCCAAAGTTGCTTTTGTTTTCTTTTTTCTGTTTGTCTTCATAAGTGTTGTTCGTAGGCCTCGAAATCGGCCCCGTGGAGGATTATTTTGGATTCTATCGCGCATGGGCAAACTGTTCAAAGTCGCTTGGAGCGATGGCTCGAAAGCGGTCTAAGTTGGCCGCCTGAATGTGACTTAGACCGATCCTCTTTCGCCCGCCCCTGCGGATCCACCTGATACACCCACCACGGTGTCGTCTGGGATTTTACCAACCTCTGCTTGCAATTCACAACCTTGCCAATTCTCCAGCTCTATAATTAACTCCATACTAGCAGTGGCTGTCGTATCCGTTTTGCTGCTCTTTACCAACTTGCATATTTCAATACATTTTGCACTTTCGTACTGCACGCGAATAGGAGGGTGAGAACTGAAGTAAAGTGAAACGCAATAATCTCCTGTGTACTTAAATAAGTATGAAAATATTTGCACAAACTTAAATATCAAATCAGCAGCAAGTTTTAACCTCGAGGCTAGTTCAATTCTTTACATTTAGCCACACGTATAAAACTTAGCCACTGATCTTTTTTGTCAAATTATAGGTCCGTTTACATTCTTAACATCTTTGACTGCTGTCAGAATACTTCACAATGCCTTAAAAACAGCTCACTGTTGTGTGGCTAACAGAACAATGGTTGCAATAAAAAAGGTATTTTTTTCTTTCAGGTTGGATTATCTAATGATATTGGTAAACTTGGATTAGAACTTATGTTTCAATCTTCTTTAAGCTTCACATCCAATCGGATTTCCGATTTTTTTCTCGAGCTGCATATGCTCGCAAAACCCACATTTTCGTTTATGGTATAATATAATAAATTCTGTTATAGCGCTTTGAAATTGCACATTCCAACATGTAATGGTGGACACAACTGCCTTCTACATACGCAATAATTTGGTCTATTTTTGACACGTTAAGCAGCACGGCGGCACTTGAAAAATTGTTTTCAGACTACCACATACTGTTTACTGTGATCAACAACGAGCGATTCGCTCTCGCTCCACATCACTCATGATATCCGCGTTTACATATCGTCGGCATAGCCGCCGCCGCCGCCGTCAGATTCTTTTGAGCTCACACCGCGTGACCATGCACGGCGACAACGGCCGCGATCGATATGGATGCAGTTTAAAGCAATCCGTTAGCGCCCAGGAGGGCGCATCCGACAGAAAATGGACTTCGCTGACAGTGATGACGTCGTCGAACGCGTCTGGACTTTTTATCTACAAGTCTGGCTTCCAAGGGTCAAGAAGTTAACGGAGCCGGTTATGACCCCGGTGGATATTAAGTACCCCTGTGAATTTTTACCTTAAGATTAAAATGTGCTACTTCATATATGATTTGGCAGCATTATTGGTGAGGCCATTATCAGTTGACGAGAAGCGTATTTACGTACACACTAGACACGTTATACTGTTGAAAAGATTCGTTAAACAGAAAATAAGTTGTATGGAATTTTCAAACTCCAAAGTCCTAATTAGATAAAGCAAACTGGACGAACATCCAAGGTTTTTATTATCCGACTATGTGCTTTAGAAATCCTTATTCGTGTGAAATAAAGTAGATGTCAAAATCTCATCTTTCAAACAGCAAACATACCTGCTTATTCATGAGTGCTGCATGTGGAGCAGATTGTTGTCAACAAATATTTGTTTGACTAGACAGTAATTCTGCAAGTGCTCGCAAACATTGATTTGGTGGGAGAAATTACCTAAGTAGGCTATTAACATGAATGAGAAAAACAAATAGCATGGCTAGAGAAAAAGAGAACGATCTGGAGTGAAAGCTTGGGAAGCATGACATCTGAAAGGTTTGCGCCGAATTTTTTCTGCTTCGAGAAATTCGTTGTCCAGTCACTTGCGATTACTCGTCGGTCAGGAACTCCCTCGATGCTGCACCAGCGGTGACGCTGCTACCGCACCCTCTCAGAGGTGGCCGGCATATCCACGAATATTTCGTATATTTATTGCTCTCTGTGTCCTTCACGTGCTGCATACTTTAAATCTTGTAGTTACGCCGGTCAAGTTCGTAGGCGTCTGCCTATTAGCCGTAGTAGCAATAGGAGTAATAGTTGTGGGTTGTAGAGAAGGAGGAAGAAAAAGGAAAGGAGCGGCAGTTAAGCATCATTAGACCACAAAGGCGACTTTATTATGGTCAAGGTACGCATTATGAATTCAAGGACCAAGGAGCCGGTTCGCTAGGATTACCATTATCTTTTGGTGCATGCGGGCGTGGAGGCTTATAATGCATACCAATGAATAAGATAGGCGGCAGATTTGCTGCCACGCGTGACTCGCCAAAACGAAACCTCATGTAGGACAAAAACGTTTCGAGATTGATCGACGCTCATCGAGTCGACGAGACGACCTAAGAGAATAGTCTGCTGAGTACGGGTATAGGTTGTTCAGAACAGGACTTTTAGCGTATTTGCCTAACCGCCCAAACACTGTTTCTGTAATGGAGCTGACTTTTTTTCAAGTTCACTTCACTTATCCTTCTCAACGTGACCTGTATACAAAGTGTCAATTGCCCTCATTATAAGTGGGCCGGAGCATTCAGGAAGTTGTGGGACCGACTGAGTGTAGTAAGTCATCATGTCTTTTAGTGTGGAAGAAATGCAAGTTATCTAGCCGGTCGGTGGCCTTCTTAGCAAAGATTTTTAGCGTCGCATGACAGATTCGAATGCGTCAGTCTAATTCTGTAGGGAATATGCTTATGTGTCATGAGGATGGATTATTCAGCGTCGGCCTCATGTTAATTCTCTCTCCTTTCTCCTGTATACCAATACGATGTCCATGCCCATTATGGATCAGATGTGGTTACATAGCCCCACCTTCAGCAAAAAAAACCCAGTTATCTATAATAAGTGGCCGGTGGTAACAGGTTTTTTTCAGGTGGGGTCGTTGGACGCACAGGCGACGAGGTCAAATAGTTGTATGCAAAATAAAAGTTATTTGGAATGCCTGGTTGTGCTTTTAGTGGTTGCGAAATAGTCGCTTTAACCCCAACACTTACCTCTAACCCTGAACTTTTACCCTAACTCCTAAGTCTAGATCACAGCCCTAGTCCCAACCCCAACACCTTACCATAACCTCTAACCCTAACATCAACCCCTCAATTATTGTGTCTTTTAGGTGGGACTAAATAATAACAGATGTCGTGTCTAGGCGTGTCAGCCTAACTGAAAACCCCCTAGGGCGGTAATTACGGGCTTAAATGCACTAAAAGCAATTAAAACGTGCAGTAACACTGTACGGAACAGTCTTTTTACTGTGCATTTACAGTGTGCCCTGTCTTGTGGATCGTCAATGCGCACGCGAATTCGACCACCAATACTGACGAAGTCCACCGAGTGCCCTCCAGTAGGACGCCTTAGGGACGGTGAGTTGATCGCAAATTAGTTTTTGCCGAGTATGGATTTGCACTGCACTGGCAGCGCTCCCTCTACCCTCAACCACCTGTGAACTAAGTCATGGTTGAGTCAAGAAGACCGAAAACTGAGGGGACGCATGCGCCTGGCGCGGCCTGCACCCGCACTACACCACCTAAACAAGGCGCAAATGGCCAGGATCTTAGACAACAAGAAGGCAGAAGTCAGCTGTGGTGCCAAATGAGTTCGAGTGTCATATGTGCCACATTTATAAGGAGCCACTGGGTTCTAACAGTAGGACCGATTTATCATGTCAGCTGATATTCATCCGAGTCGCGGATTCTAAACCTCTATGGTAGTCTCAAGAACATCAGATTGATTATGACGAGGAATATGCAGTGAGGCAGTTGACCTCACTTTACCTTCCCTGTTGCGGGTACTAGAGTATTGCCCGAGCTGTTTAGTTTTCTGATGAGATTCTTGTGCAGAGAGCCTGACAATGTTAGCGAGCCCGACTACGAGTGCAACTAGCCGCCTGGAACACACGCAACAAAAGGGGGATTTCGAAAAAAGTGGTCGATTGCCGGGGCGTCTGATGAGCTAGAGTATCTTTGAGGCAACTTGGAGGAAGAAATAAGGAACACGATTTCCACTTGTGTGAGAGGTTCCGACTCCGCAGTTGTAGTAGGAGACGAGAGACGGGTACCTATTGTAGTAGCTAGGACGGCAGCAAGGACACGTGATGGAGAGGACGAATGAATATTTTTGTAAGAGTCAGAACGAGAATACCCTATAACAGGGCTTTATTCATCTTACAAGTGACGTACTGGGAACAAAAAGAAAAATAGAAAAGTAGTAGGTAAGGTGGAATTTAGCCTGAAGCTTATGATTGCATGACATTCACCGCGGCCAACAAATGGAAGAATCGAGATGTCAAAAATCGATAGGAAAAAGTTTGCATGGGGCAAAGTTCAGGCGTCTCTGTTACGAAGACAGTATGGGTGAACACGTTGTTGTTGGGTTAATGTTTCAATGTTATGCATACGGGCATCGTCAGCGTTCGGTACACTAACAGGTGTTGCACCATTCTGTCCGTCAGTTGAAACGGTGCTACATTCTTGCTCGGTAATGGGTGGGTGGTCAGGGGAAAGTGGGGAGAAATTTTCTGGTACCGGCGTGGCCGTCTCCTGGTGGCAATCACCAACGTCCTTTTCACCGCTGGGAGCAAGCAGTCGAACAGATACCGTTTCTTCTCTGCCATTACTGATTCGTATATGGGCGTATTGGGGGTTAGACTGGAGTAGTTCCACCTCCTCAACAAGCGGATCAAACTTAGACTGTTGATTGCTTTTCTTCAGTAGAACTCTGCCAGGAGAGGTAAGCCACATGGGGAGAGTAGCGCCAGTAGTTGACCTCCTGTTGTAGACAAATATTCTCTCATGAGGGGTTGCATTAGTGGCGGTACACAAAAGTGATCTAATTGGGTGTAAAGAGTCAAGTAAGACGGATTCCCAGTGTGTGACGGGCAAATTTTGTGATTTCAGAGCAAGCAAGATAATCCTCCATAAAGTTTGGTTCAGACGTTCAACCTGTCTATTTCCTTGCGGATTTTATGGAGTTGTTCTACTCGTCGCCACTCCCTTACTGCGAAGGAATTGCTGAACATCATCCGACATAAATGACGATCCCCGGTCGGTGTGTATGTAGTAAGGAGTACCGAAAATTGAGAAGAGCTGACACAAACATTTAATGACAGTTCCGGCAGTCTGATCAGGACAGGCAAACGCAAACGGGAAACGAGAATATTCATCAATAATCGTCAGCAGATAGCGGTTGTGAGTTGCTGACGGAAGAGGACCTTTGAATTCGAGTGACAATCTTTCGAACGCTGGGTGGTTTTGATGAGTTGGCCTTGTGTTTTAAAGAAACGGGGTTTGACTTCACAACAGGCCTGACATTTAAAGACGACATTACGAATCTATTCCATCGAAAAGGGGAGATTCCGAACTCGAACAAAGTGTGAAAGCCGAGAGACACCGGGATGGCAAAGTGACTCGTGTAGTTCTTTCAAATCCACACTGGTTAGTAGGGCGCCACAGCAATTACGGGAAAGCATGTCCGCTCGATTTTCTTTACCAGGTCGGTAGACAGTGTCAAATTTGAATGGTGACAGTTCCAATCTACAGCGTTCGCTCTTATCATTCTTGACCTTCCCTTTTTGTTGATTGCCGAAGATGAAGGCAACAGAACGCTGATCCGTGATGAGTTTAAAATGGTTACAGAGGAGGAAGTGCTTCCATTTGCGTATGGATTCCACTACAGCGTATGCTTCTTTCTCTATAGCTGAGTGATGCCGCTCATTTGGAGATAGGCTACGTGAAAAGAACGCTACTGGCCGGCCATTCTGATTCAGTGTGGCAGCAATAGCGACGTCCGAAGCATCGGTCTCGACAACTAATGGGGTTTCGTACTGAACGGTGGCCACTGTGGCTTTCGCAATTTCCTCCTTAAGAGCATCAAACGCTTCTATTACCTTCAATGGTAAAGGGAAAGTTTTGTTATGGATGAGCAGATGAATTTTATCCGAAAAGTGAGATATACATTGCGAGTTGTATGCAAACAGTTTCACAGCTCGTTGTTGAGACTTAAGATCTTGTGGAGAAGCCATTTCACGCAAAGGCCTTAGGCGATCTGGGTCCGGCCTAATGTTGCCCTTGGACATCTCGTAACCAAGAATTTTAGTTTCTTTAGTAGCGATAACACTTTTGGCTTCATTGAAAGTTAGTCCGTAATTTTAGCCACGCTAAGAAATATTTGAAGGGTTGAATCATGCTCCGCGAGGCCGTTCCCACAAATAGTGATATTGTCCACGTAGACGAAAATATTCTTTAGGCGTTCGCGTGCAATTATGTCGTCAATGGTCCGCTGGAAGCGCGCAACCCCGTTGGTCACACCAAACGGGATACGAAAAAGTGGTATAAATGTCCACAAGCTTCAAAGGCAGTGTACGGTCTTTCTTCTACTCGGATGAGTATTTGGTGATAGGCGCTCTTGAGATCGAGAGTGCTATACGTGTCGTAGTTTGCAATACGTTCAACCATTTCGTCTGTTTTGGTGGAGGGATAGGCATCTAGAAGTGTGTACCTGTTGATCGTTTGGCTATAATCGACGACCATCCTCTTTTTGTGTTTTTTATTGGTTACAACCAAGACTTGGGCTCGCCAAGGGGATAATGAATGCTCACTTACACCCTCAGAAAGAAGCCAACGAATTTCTTCTCGTATAAATTTTTCATTTATATTGGTGTGTTTGCGGGATTTAGTAGCGATAGGTTTGCAGTCTGCTGTCAGATTGGGAAACAAACGGGGAAGCTCGATGAAAGCGGCAGCCACAGAATAAAGCGAGAACGTAGATTTAGGTCCACCAAAAGGGATTTCAACACTTTTGTGGGGTCGGAGAAAGTCATGTCTCTGATGATGGATTCGAGCAGGAATCCGAAACGTCAGGCTAATAAAGCTCTTGTCCCGGCGATCGTGTCTTCTTCTTCAAAAAAGGTTATTTTAAGAAAACTAGAGGTTTTATCAATCTCTAAGTTTCAAATTAGCAGATCTGTGGGATTTGATGCTTAAAAGTGCAGTAGTAACGTAGATAGGGAGTCCTTCGTTTAAGTGGCAGAAATTGTTTTGCCGTTTAAAGAAGCCTACCTGATATCACATAGATGATCACCACGGAATGGTCATTTCCAGCTTTAAACATATAAAGCACTACTTTTCGTGTAGTTAGCTTCTGTGCATATCTTATTCAGAAATAGGACGAGCAAAACATTTTCAGCAAAATATAAGTATTTATATGGGGGCTCTGCCGTGCATTCATAATCGAAGGACGGAGACTAAAAGGGAGCGAAAACAGTGGAAATGGTCTCAATGTATAGACAAAGGCATGTTCTTACGTTCACGGTAGACAAATATTAGTATTTCTTAAGAAGGTGAAAGAAACCACCAAAAGCGTCAAATTTTTACTTGGCCTCGCCGTGCAAGAATGCAAAGTACACAGAGATCCGTCGACGGAATGCAGTAATAAAGCACTTCCTAAAGAGGTAACTTATTAAGGAAAGTTTCCTCATTGATGCATGGCATATTAGTTGGTGGGTTTCGTTGTGAACAGTCATTTTTCTCGAAAATGAAGTTTGATGTTTGAATGAGTCTTCACATGTGACACAAATGACAATCTTCGTAAATACGAGCGTCCAAACACTTACTAATTCGGTAAATGCCCGCAAGAATAATTTTATTTTAAAGTTCTCAACAGGCAGGTGATTCAGAATCTGTCTTCATGGAAGATCGGGTGAAAACACTGAAAATCATGAAGTATTCAGGAAAACTTCGAGGCCGATCTGAAACTCAACATAATCCAAAACGAACGAGAAATGTAACTTAAAACAACGGAAAAACGCTCCCTTCTTAAACACAAAATGTTATGTTTACGATCACACCTGTCACTTCTATTGAAATTTATTAGGCCCCGACCGGCCTCATAGCACGTCACCTTATGAAAACGTTTGTTCCTACGACGCCCTCATCGGTGAACTCAAGCAAAATCCATCTTCTCTTGGCGAACCCAATCTCATTTGCATCAAAGAAATAAAAGTAAATCCTAAACAGTGGAAAACTGTTTTGGAATCTACACTCAAAATGTAGGCAGTTGACAAACCGCCATATATGAAATCACACCCTTATTAAACGATATTTAAATGTTAACTTTACTAAGGCACTGTTATTAGACGTCATTTTATGTCTTCTATCATATTTGCTATATTTTTGGTATAACAATACATTCTATACATTGAAAAACGAAGTTTACTAAATTAGAGCCATTTCTGACGTTTTTGGGATATGGAAATTGCGAACTCCACGTCAGGTCGGTATACATGATGCACAACCACATCTGTAACCGGACGTTGGTGTCTGCATACCCAAGATTCCGCCGCCTTGAAGGCGAAGTCGGCCAAGGAATTCTCAAAATGATTTCTCAGATAGGGCCTTGTACCGTTCGGCTGAAGGTTTCTTTAAGAAGTAAGCCTTCTCTTTAAAACCAGTTCTGTAGGTTCACATGGGATAAACTACAAAATGAAGGACCTTGCAAACATGCAAAGGGGCCTTTTTAAATCTGTTCCAGAAATCGAAATCTCCATTTTATTATGTACTAGCCGGACCCCGCCACGCGTTGCTGTGGCTCAATCTGATGAATTGGGGAGTAAGGGAAAAAGGAAGGAGCACGTTCCCAATTAAGAAAAATGTAAGGGCCACTGGTTGGCGGTACGTATTGTATGCGAAACCCAGGCTTGTCCATCTAGGCGCTGTCAAAGGCAGGGCAATTGTTTGCTGCACCCAGTCGCGTTCGAGAATTCCGGAGTAAGTGGTGACGGCGGGCATTTATTTCGTCCACCGGTGTCGATCGAGACAGTGGTGGCTTGAAGTCTCCAGCAAGCAGTAGCAGTGCATCGGAAATGATCTGCTGTTTCCTCGCAAATCCTGCAGCGTTCGGTCAGGGACCTCGAGCTCTTTTTTGCGCTATCGTGCATTCATCCCAAAGAATAGGTTTGCATTTCTGCAGTACTTTTCCTATACCGGATGCTTTGGAAATGTTATACGCGGGAGTTTCAATGAATTGCGCATTCAAAGGCAATTTCGAAGCTGAATGGACGGATTTTTTGCCAGGTAGCAGAGCTGCAGCTATTCCGGGGATGCAAGTGCTAGGGCTATGTCATTTATTGAATCGAATTGCCGGCAGAATCGGTCGCAGTAGGAACGTTTTGCCAGTCCCTCCTGGCGCATCTTAGAAGAAGATTCCTCCAACCCCGTTACTGACATTCCGCAGTATTTGATCGTAAGTGCCTTTCTGCTCCAGTTTTACCTTGTGAATGTTTGATTGCAAGCATGGCAGAAGTTGAACCGTGTTTCATTTTTGCTCATGGAGCCAATCCACATCTAACGAAGCAGCAGCAGATTGGTTTTGCGGCGACATTCGCAGTTGATAAAGAACTTTGTTCGCGATTTCGACGTACATATCCTCAATCAATATTAACCCCTCGCTGTAGATTCCTGCTGTGCAGCCTACATTTGAATTTTCCTTGCATAGTTGACGGAAGGTATCTTCAGCCATCTGCAAATTCTATTTCTCCGGTAAATCCGTTGGAGATGAGGAGAGAATGCGGTCAATATGACTGCAAACAATGCATGAATTTAATGTGGATGGGACGTGTTGCAGGCGTCATTAATACATACGTCCCGCTGTTGATCGTTATCCAGTAACTGAAAAGCCTGACACACATTGCTGAAAGTGGCATGCGTTGGCAGATTTCAATTGCTGGAAATAGGTTGGACCGGGCGCATTCACCAACACCATGCGAAGTAATATTGGGATGCACGGTATGCAGTCTGCCAATCGCAGTTCCTTTGAGTATGCAGGGGTTTCCGTCCACTCGCTCTCCTCGTTTGCGTTGTTCGGATGATTTTCTACGCACATTCCCTGTGTAATGCGTAAGCACTTCCGAATGCGGCAGTGGTTTCGCAAACGCGTCACTTTGGCTGAAATTGGTGAACGCAGTTGATATTGTTGCCAGTGGACCTAAGGCAACTTGTTGCGCATTTTGCATCGGTGAAGTAAACGCACTGCCCATTCTCTAACTGCACTGCAAGCGAACAACACCTGGACTTCGCTCATGGATGGGGAATGAAAGAATTCGCCACATGGATTTCTTGCCGTTAACGCATTTTCCAGCCCAATACTGTGCGATTTCATTGTGTTGTATGTCCGCATCCCTTTATCTCATTTCTTGTTGCAGGCCGAAAACGGGCATGTCACTGCCTTTATTCAAGTACTTACAAATCTACCTAATGCATTTCTCAAAATTGTAGTGTTCCACGTTAATGAGAGCTGCGTTTGCTTTTAAAAGCAAAGGCGAATACGAAACAACCCAGCGGTTACCGACTCCTCTGTCACCGATTCGCATTCGTACAGTTGCCAATTTGTCGATGTCTTCCGCTGATCATTTTCGGTATAAGTGACTTCCGTCTATCATGCCGGGGGGGGGGGGGGTTGGAGGATTGGGATTCACTGCATCTTTGGTCCATGTAGCATATTCTTCGCCACAACTTTATGCAAATCATTGTTGACGTCGATATCAGATAATTCGGCGCATACTACGTCGTCGTTTTCGTTGGAGGCGATCTTGTTATAGAACCAGATCAGGACATGTGCATGGGGCAGTCCCCACTTTTGCCGTTCCACCTAATACATCCAGCAGCGCACAGACCCAACCACCTCGTGTTTCACCATGAAGTTCATCAGCGATTTCGGTATTCTGCAGGAAAACATGTACTCTGATGTCATACCAATTCACGGGCGATAACCCGAGAAGTGAGAGCTGAAAAATATCCCCCCCCCAAGCAGGATTGCATGTGAATGTAAAGAGTAGGTTTGGACGTCCGTACTGACAAACAAAAGGGATTGCACCTCCAGCGTACCCGGGCGTACGGCGTGAACTGTCTGTGTATGTGGAGGACAACTGAATGTGTATTACTGTCGTTTACAACTGCATCATCCAAAGGAATATATTCTTCAGAGCGCAGTTTGGTCGGATGCAAATCAGTGAAAAGCGGGCGTCCTGTTTCTATTTCGCATGCGTATTCACAGCAGTGATGAAGCAAATGACGGCAGTTCAAAAGGGGTTTACTTACATTCCGTCGAAGCTTAAGTCGGAAGGAGTGGTAATTCATTCCACTAAATTTTGCGTGTACTTCCTCGTCACTGACTGAATTTATGATCTTAACGTTGAAGTGATATCCAATGGCACCATCCCGAAAAGTAAATGGATACTGTGTTAAAATCGGTATTGTTCATTCTGTTGCTGAACTAAGCAGGCCCGAAGCTGCAAAACGCGGTAACCGTGACCGCAACCCGGCTTCCGCAAGCCGAGCTGCACAATACTGAGCTGACATTGGGCGACAGCCCTATTATATGGGTTGCGCCGGGTGGTGGGGCTGGTGTTAATTGCGTCCAGTCCTCACCCTCAAGATTCCCAGAGTAAGCGGTGACGGCCCTATTATGTGGACTGTGGGACAATTTTAAGTGGCGTCCAAGTGTTGCGTGTTTTTTGCCCCAGGGGTGGTTTGCTTCGGCGGCCCATATCGCAGCGGCCCAGAGAGGGTGGAGGGCCTGCTCAAGTGCCTGCAGGGTGGCAGGTGGGGTAGGCACGGCCGTCGGGTGGAGCAAGTGCGTTTGAGCGAATGTTGGTCAAGTAGCTCGGCGGGTAGACTTGTGGGCACCAGCGGATGTAGGTCAAGTGGCCGCAGCTGGTGGCGTTGTTATGCGGGAAAATATCCAGTTTTTTACCCATCACAGGCAAACCGTCGGCATAATTACACAACTGAACAGCCAAAAACCCGGCCCTATGCGCGGGTCGGGTTGTGTCCAAATTTCAGCGAAATCGGTGCAGTACTTTCGGAGATTAGATATAACACAGAAAAAAACCCTTCCATTTTTATATATATAGACTTTCCATGCACTTCAAGCTTTCAGGCGTAAGGTCACTAGACTCTACTGCAAAGATATAGCTGACATAGCCATGTATTTTGTCAGGAAGGCTGTGAGAACCCTGAGTCTTTCAGCATATAAGTCTGTGATACGGCACATCGAAATTAATTTTCCGGGACTATGGCCCTATCTCCAGGAAAATTGGTTGACTTGTAGGCGTATGTGGGCCCACCATGCGCGTGCGCGTGTTGTAACCTGTGGTGACAATACGACGAACAAGACCGAGAGTCTACGTCGAGTGTTCAAGCAATGCTGCAAGTCTTATATGAGCATGACGGACTGTGTAAACAGTCTGGTGACCTTTCTCCAGTCAAAAGAGGTTGACAATGAGAGAATGGAGGCCGAGGAATACTGCCGTCGCAGGCAGTATAATGATTGCCCCAGACATGTTGCAGCAATATGTCAGAGGCTGAAAACATACGCATTAGATGCTTTTCTTAGACATCTTGATGCAAAGAGAGCGGTAGAGACCAGCAGTGAATGGGTGGACACGTGTATATGTCGGTTCTTTTCGAACTGGGAAATACCATGTGTCCACATAGTTAACTGCATAGCCTCCAAAGCAGCTGAACCGCAGCTCGCCTTAACAAACTGCAGATGGCTTATCGCGAGAGAAGTGGTAGAAGTCGCCAGTTTCAGCGGGAGTCCTGACCCGCGACCAGCCACGATCTTTTTCTCGGACGTCGTTCTAACGACCAATCTGCCTCGCTTTACTGAGGCATACAAGGACCGCGAAGCGATGAAGCGCATAGAACCCATTCTCGAGAAACTCAAGAGGAGTGGCCGAAGGCGCTTCAGCGAACTGCTTCGTAGATTGGATGCCTTCGCCGACGAAATCGTAAACGGTGCGAGTTCTGATTCTCCCGACCAGTCGCCGCTTTATCCCGTGGAGGCGAACGAGGACGAAGAGAACGTCGGCGAGGGTCTAGTTCTTGCGCGATGTCTTATGAGGCGGGAAGGCGACATGTTGTGCGCACACTCAGAGGCTGGGCATCAGCAGCCCAACATTCACGTCCGGGGTCGACCACGTGTCAAGCCGCCGACAATAAGGACGTTTACAGCCAGACGTGGTTCACACTACACTGCTGTAAACTAGCCTAGTTGGTCGACGTCTGGTACACCTCTAGTCCTAAGGTTTGGAAGACGGCGACTGTCGGGCAGTTTGTCTGACCAGGAAAACCGTCCGTTATCAGTCAGCCGGAAAAATTCGATGGGTGGTTCTGAAATTGAAGCAACTAATGGACCCTGCTACGAAGGAAATACAAACGGTTTTTCTTGACAAGAATGTCTGCGAAACACGAGTTTGGAGACATATTTTTCCAGCAATTGTGATTGCTGATTCCTGCCACCAAAGATTATACTGGCATCTGTGTAACAGTAGTCAGTATATCGGGCATTCTGTGTGTTTTCGTGACCTGGACATGCTCGACCGACGATTAACTGCATTCCGTTCTGTGCCGATGTTGTCAGAATAGCAGGTCCTCATGGTTTATTTTTGATCTGAACGTGCTCAACCCCACGTCTAATTGCATTACTGGCTTCTGCGTCTCAGTAATCATGAAAAAGTATACGCCATCGCTGATACAAGAGCTTTATTCGAATAAAGCTATTGTCGGACTTTTCTGATTGCTGCTTGAACATAGACAAAAGCACATAGGCGTGGTTCATGCACAGGAGCTGAAGTACTTTTAGCCATTCGCCATGCTACCGCATACCTATGAGTAATCATGGCTCTCCCCCTTCATCAGAGATCGTTGCATTTTGTGTGTTGACCGTTTGCGTCGTTAATTGCTGTAATTGCATCACGCGTGCTGGATGTTGGTGTGATGATTGCCCGACCATTTGACGCGCTGACCCTGGTGTTGGGAAGAGTGTTCACCAGTGCGCTCCCCGCGTGGCCAATTACTCCGCCTAGGCCAAGTCTCAACATCGAGTATGGAATGTGAAGATCATTGCACTTCTTAATTGACTGGGGGCCAGTGAACCATGACTCAAGCTGCTCCCGGCTCACGCGATTGTCATCTCTTGCGAGAATTTCGGCCTCGTCAAATTTGAATGTGTGGCCGGATCTCGTAGCATGAGCCGCAACTTGAGAGTTAACGTCATTTCGCCGCACCGCTGCAGCGTGTTCTGCCATTCGCGCTCGGAGTCGTCTTCCGGTTTCTCCGACGTAGTTGTTTTGTTAGCAACTGCACCAGATCCGATAAACGACTCCAGACGTTTCTTGCCGTGGCAGTGAGTCTTGTGACTTCATAACCTCATGCCTGATGGTTGCCTCCGGTCTGTGTGCAACTCCAACCCCAAGTGGTGCGAGAAGGCGGCCGACAGCTTCGAAAACGTTTTTGACATATGGAAGCGCTCGCCACGATTTGGTGTCCGTGCGGTTAGGCCTTTCGTCCCTTTTGTGTATGCACTGGCTGACGAAGTTGCGCGGGTAGCCATTGGCTTTGAATACCCGTCGGAGGTATTGTAGTTCGGCAATCTTGTTTTCCGTCTCACTGCAGTGCGTTTCGACACGCCGCTAAAGCGTCGTTACACAACTGCGTTTGTGGGTGTTTTGGTTGTTGCTGTTTAAATTCAGTACTTGCACCGTATTTGTGGCTCTCCTGAACAATTTGGTCTTTAGTGCACCACAATCTTTGTTGCATACCACTGAGCCAGGCACCACAATCTCTTCGTCAGCACAATTATTGAAAAATCTCGTAGGAGTAAGCCTCCATCCAAATGAAGTCATGGAATCTTTTGATGTTACGTCTCTTTTTACCGTCAGGCGTCATGTAATAGAACCGAAAGACCCACTGCCATGGCTAGAAACGTCTGGAGTCGTTTAGCGAATCTGGTGCAGTTATGAACAAAGTAATTACGTCAGAGTAACCGGATGGCAGCTCTGAACGCGAATGACCGAGCACGCTGCAGCGGTACGGAGAAATGACGCCGGCAATCAAGGTGCGACTCATTCGGAGAGATCCGACCACACATTCAAATTCACCGGGACCGAAATTCTCACTAGAGGTGGCAACCGCGTGATCCGCGAGCTGACTGAGTCATGGTGCGCTAGTTCCTAGTCCATAACAAGTTTCGGTCATCAGTCAGTCATCTGCCAAGAGCAACGATCCCTGATATTGGGGGAGGGTCGTGAATATTAATAGGTATGCGATAACATGGCGACTACAGCCCATGAATACTGCAGCCCCGTATCTGCTTTTGTCTCTGATGATGGGTTCGAACAGAAATCCGAAACGTCTGACGAATAAAGCTCTTGTGTCAACGATCGTGTCTCCTTTTTCACAACTGCTTTCTGCGGCTCGTCTCTTCGCTTCTTTTGACTAATTACTCAGTCTAGAAGGCATTCTGGATGTGTTAGTGACTTGAACGTGCTTAACCCCGCGACTAATGGCAATACTGGCTTTTGTGACACATGAATGATGCACGAATGTATGCCCGAATTGCAGTGCCTGACCGATCTTAAGAAGTGTTGGCCGAAATTCCGAAATGCATATTCGGTTAGGAAAGCCTACGTAGTGCGGATGTGGGCTTCTGAATGCACTTCTTTTCAACCCTCTGTAGAAACCACACTCGGTAGAACATGACTACTTTATTTGCATGCATTTTTAAATCATTTTCGAAGATCTTATAAGTTCAAATACATTTTATGGAAAGCATGCACAAAAAGTGATTTCTTTTACTCCTTCCTTAGAAAATAAATTAGTCCCACATCCTGTCGAGTACGAAATGCCGCAGAATAATTCGTACTACAACCCCATCTAAGTAATCTTTCCTAATCGAATATGCATTTCAGAATTTCGACCAACACTTCATGAGATCGGTCGCGCACTGCAGTTCGGGCATATGTTCGTGAGTCATCCCTGCGCACTTCAAGCAGTCTGGTCACAACGCGCGTGCGTGGGTGTGCACATTGTGAGGCACTAACGGACGCGCATCCCAGTACTTTTGCTTCGACCTTGACAGCTGCAGATCTTGCAAATGATCATGCCTAAGGCGGTCTGCTCGTGACAGGCGTGAGTGCGTTCCGTGGCCCAGGCACCAGGAGGCGAGCGGTTGCGCTGTCGCATTCGGCCAGACTGAGTCGCATGGGTGACTCACGATCTCCTGTGCGCGTCCGTTTGTGCGTCTAACAATGCGTGCACCGACGCAGGCGCGTCGTGGCCAGACCCCTTGATGCTTTGTCATGTGCGCGAACCGCAGCTGCACAGATGGGGGCAAAAATGCAGCGTTGCACGTCCGGTAGCGCCCCACACACTGCACACACCCACGCACGCGCGTCGTGGCCAGACAGTTTGACGGAAAATCCTGTGCGCGAACTGCAGCTGTCCAGATCAAAACAGAAGTACGGGAAAGGGCGAAAGTAGGCCCCTCGCACACTGCACGAACGTAGTATGTAGACCGTTTGCCGCGATCATATGCGAGAAATAAGAGCGGCTGCCCTACGGACTCCAGCAAGGATAAAACGCGCACTGAAATTAAAAAAAATGCAGGGACGTCTACGCGGACTACTGGGTCACAGAAGCCAGCAGTGCCCATTGTAGGGGACTTGTGTACGCCAGCTCACCAACTCAGCTAAAATGTCTGTTGTCTCACTGCTGGCTGTGGTAGCACTGGTGGGTGGTAGAACACGCTCATCTCACCAAGTCGCACTGAATACCCGCTAGAATGTCTGTTAGGTCACTGCTGGCTGTAATAAAACTGGTCGGGCGGTTGAGCATGTTCAGCATACCAAGTCGCACTGAATGCCTGCTAAACTGTCTGTTGTGTCACTGCAGCCATTGACCGGGGCAGTTCTAGAAACTATAACTTTCACTCTGTGGGATGTGACTGTTTCGATTCGGCGTTTTCGTCAGTCTCATAGCCCAGGACTTGATGGTGTCCCAGTATGCATTTTAAAAGCCGATGCAAATACGATTTTCCCATCCCTCTGATGCAAGATATTTAATCTCGCTCTTGAAAGTGAAACTTATCACACCTTGTGGAAGGAATCACACATTTTGCCCATTCCTAAGCACGGCCAATCTACATCATTTGATGACTTTCGGCCAATAAACATCCTCCCCGCAGTTTCGAAGACTTAGAGACATTGATCAAAGAGAAGATGATGTTTCACTTTACACAGTATATTTCGATTTCACTATGGCTGTTGATCGTGTTGACCATGCTCTTCTTCTCTTGAAACGGTCCTCTTTCGGAATAGGTGGCAAACTTTTGAATTTTATATCCTCTTACCTGGGCACTCGTAAACAACGAGTTAAGATTTCAAATACTATCTCCAACCCCACACGTGTGAGGAGTGGAATCTATCAGGGTAGTGTACTCGGCCCGCTTTTATTTTGCCTTTTTGTTGATGATGTACCCGATTTATTTCAGAATGGAAAGACTTTCATGTATGCCGATGATCTTAAAGTTGCATATCGATGTAAGCCGGCAGATCATGACATCGTGCTCGAGCTCCTTAAGAGCGATCTACAGGCTTTCGCCCAGTGGTGCCGCACATGGCGCCTTTCTCTCTCCTGGCATAAGTGCTCGGTCATGGTGGTTGGCGACGACCGCCAACCTCAACTAAGTATTGAAGGTCACGCCATAAATGTGCCTGGAATTATTAAGGATCTGGGCGTATCATACTCCAAGAGTCTCAATCTCTCGGAGCACTGTGCCTTGATAGTCTCCAAAGCACGTAGAACGACCGGGTTTATCCTCCGAAACTTTAAAACTAGGGACATTAGAATGCGCCTTTACAACATGTACGTTAGACCTGGCCTGGAATACTGTTCGTTTTTATTTAGCCTCATGCGTGCTACTGAGCGGAAGAAAATAGAATCCGTTCAACACTTTTTTACCAAGAGAATTTTAACCCCGGAACACCGACATTTGTCTTACAAAGAACGTTGCCGGCTTACGGACCTTGATCCTTTATGGTTCCGTAGACTACAAAAGGGACTATTTTTGCTATTTAAACGCTTATACAATCACACATTTAACCCACTCACCTCTTTAAGACATCATATCCACCCACGACGTAACAGTCACCGTGAGGTCTTTTTTTCTGCCTCTGGCACGTACTGTTAAATATCGTCGGTTCTATTCTGTTAATGCAGTTGCTATTTGGAATAAACTACCCATGAGTGTGAAAACTCTGCAAAATTATCCTCTATTTAAGAGAACTATTACTCGGTTTTTGCATTCAGAAAAGCTTCCACAAATGTTGGGTGCTGAATCCACTAATCGACTCTACCGTAGCGATGGCGTTTGTGGTCTGTGAACACAATGGCCGGTCTCGCCAGCTGTTCCTCAACGCCTCTACTTGGACTATCCCCAACTTTATGAAAGGAATTGACGTCTGGTAATCTCCGATACCGTGCAACCCCCCCTCTCCTTCTTGATGGTCGAAAATCTACCACCAGCAGTTTTTTCGCCTGAACCCTCCAAATCATGAAAACCACCATGAACTATATTTTTATTTCTTTACCTCAGAAGATTTTTTCACTGCTGCTCGGATTTGTGTTTAATCGCTTCCCTTAACAATGCCCGTAAACTGTCTGTTGTGTCGCTGCTGGCTTTGGTACCACTGGTGGGTGGTTTAACACGTTCAGCACATCAAGTCACACTGAATGGATGCTAGAATGCTGTTGTGCCACTGTTGGCTGTGGTAAATCTGGTGGGTGTTTGAACACACTCATCTCACCAAATCGCTGCTAGATTGTCCCTGCTAGAGTGTCTGTTGTGTCACTGCTGGCTGTGTTGCCACTGGTCGTTTGGTTGAGCATGTTCATCTCCCCAACTCGCACTGATTGACTGCTAGACTGACTTTTTTGTCACCGCTGGCTGTAATACCACTGATCGTTTGGTTGAGCATGTTCTGTTTACAAACTCGCACTGAATGCATGCTAGGCTGTCTTTTCTGTCACTTAATACTTTAGTACCTTTGGTCGGGTGGTTGAGCGCGCTCAGCCCACCAACTCGGACAGAATGCAGTCTGAGTTGTCTGGGGTGTCACAGAGGACAATGGTACTTGGGATCGGGTGTTTAATCAAGCTTACCTCACTTACACACGTAGAAGGCTCGCTTGGCTGGTTTCCGTGTCACAGAAACAAGTAGTGCCATTTGTCTTGTGGTTTAGCCTGTTGGACTGTCAATCACATGTAGAATGCCAGAACACTCCGAGAATGCCTGCTTTGATGACTACTATGTTACAGAAGCCGTTATTGAGATTGATCGCGGTGTTAAACTCATTCTGCTTACGAACGCACCCGGAATGCCTACTTTTCTTGTAACTGTATCACAGGAGCCAGTGGTGCGCATTTCGCGGTTTGAACCACTGTCTCACGAACACACACATAAGTCCTGCCGTGTTGATTACTGACCAACAGAAGCCGGTAGCGTCATTTATGGGGATTGAGCACTCACTGCTCCCTAGAGCATACAGAATTCCTAATGCTTGTTTCTTGTGTCAGCATTGGTAGAGATGGAGAGAGGGAGAGAGAAGAATTCGCTTTATTTTGAAATCGTAAGTTCACAATTTTCAGCAAAAAATGGCTCCATTCACTCTGGGCAGTAAATAAGTTAATAGATTATTCAAGATTCAAAGTTTAACACAAAGAAACGATTATTGTGGGGATAGTTCATGTCTTAGCTTCTGTATTTCTGTCTCTTCGCACGTAAGATAGCGCGCTAGGAATGGCAATACAGAGGCTCGATAAGCCGATGTGCGACAGGATATAAGTCGGAAGCTGCGGCGCATCGGGCGGGAAGATTTCGCAAACATAAGATCAGAATGTAAGGGCTGGGCAACGTCATCCAGAATTCGACCAGCAAATTGCATGACCGCATTGAATTGTCGTTGTAAGATAGTGTTAATTAAAAAAAGATAAGAAACACCAGCAGCTGAAGAGAGCATGCGGAGGACTCGTTTCAAAATTAAAAGATCCTTTTTTAGCAAAGCAGGAAAAATTACAGGAGAGCAG
The DNA here is from genome assembly GCA_902702965.1 of Spirometra erinaceieuropaei. Lineage (NCBI taxonomy): Eukaryota > Metazoa > Platyhelminthes > Cestoda > Diphyllobothriidea > Diphyllobothriidae > Spirometra > Spirometra erinaceieuropaei. The sequence continues at coordinate 10,170 of CACRXP010001106.1, read as the reverse complement.
TATAGGATAAGAGGAAGAATGCAGGCATCAATGAATCGCCAGACTAAGGGTTGAGGTGTGTAGTAGGAACGTAAATGACGTATGTAGTAAAGAAGTTTACGAACTTTAATAAATAGGGACTTAATATGAAGGGAAAATGAAAGATTTGAGGACAAAGTAACGCCGAGGTACCTGAAAGAGGATACTTCGTTAGGAAGAATGTCAGAGGAATCAGGATTAGGAGATGGCCGCAGTCGAAAAATAGACTGAACGGATTTTTGGTTGTTAATTAGGAGAACATTTTCCTCCGACCACGCTAGGACATGGTTTAGGCCATCCTTCAGAGACCGGAGGTGTGTCTGACTTTTGAGAGGGTGTCCAACAACCACATCATCAGCATACTTGACCAGAAGACAATCATTAGGGGACCTTAGGTCGTCAGTGTGGTGGGAGAAAAGGTGAGGGGATAGAATGGAACCTTGAAGAACACCGTAGTCATTGGGAAGGGTCGAAGATTTCCGCTTGCCAGTCTGGACAAATTGAATGCGGAAGGTAAAATAATCGCTCAGCCAAGAGACGACCCAGCCTGGAGAGCCAAATGCGGAGGTTTTGGTAAGGAGAAGAGGGCGCGGGACGGTACTGAAGGCGGAGGAGTAATCAAGAAAAACGCACGCATACTCGCGGAAACCCTTGTCTAATGCTTTAAGAGCAGAGTAGTCCACAAGAGCGACAGCATCTAAAGTAATCTGTCTGGATATATGCAAATTGTAAAGGGTCGGAAAAACTGGACGAAAAAGGCTTTATGATATCTGGGGCAACTCTTTCAGCAAGCTTTAGTATTGCAGAGGAGCAGGCAATTGGACGAAAAAATTTAGGACCAAAGTTAGCGGGCTTTTTAGGGATGGGAGTGATTCTCACTGTACGACAGGCGTCGGGAATCTTGGACTCCATGAAAGACATATTGATAAGGTGCGTTAAAATAGGGGCTATCTGAGAACTGCAAGATTTAAGAAGAAAAGGCGAGACACCATCCGGTCCGGCAGCTGTTGATCCACGGACCTTTTTAAGGTGTACTCGGTGATAGGGGAATTTAATATAAGGAAAGATGGGAGTCATTGTGACTAAATATAAAATTTTTATTTAGGGAGTCTAAATCTGCATCCACATGCACCACTGTGTTGCGATGGCCAGTGAGACGCTTAAGATTTTTCCAAATTTCAGCTGAGGAAGTGGGGAAAGGGGGGGGGAGGAAGAAGAAGAAAAATGTTGGCTGACAAACAGGCTATTTAGTCTGTCAATCTGTGATTTTATTTATACGGTAACGTCCTTAAGGCTAGCACGTAAGCCTTGCTTGTAATGGAGTTCTTTTTTACGTCTTAAGGATTTCAGATAGGGGGAAGAAATTCTTAACAATAGTAAGGAAAAACTATTGCCGGGTGACATATCAACAGAAGAGGAGGCGTTCACCAGGGGAGGTGTTTTTGAGGTCTGACGTTTCAGGTAGTCGTTTCTTCTACCCATCTTCAGAGACTGAGCAGTCTTGCACACAGCTTTCCTTTTTATGGCGCACTTTGTTCAATGCCTGGCCCCTCAATGCCGCCTGTGTGGCTGCATCCGACCCGCATGTCACCGTGACATTAGAATGTTCAAGGAAAGTGGGGATAGTAAGAAAAATGCAAGTCTGAAGCAGGATAATGTTTTTGGGCGGACGTGATGCGAACCTTAACCTTCATCTCAGGCTTGGCTAAAAGTACAAGTTAAGAAGTGGAATAGAATTTTGGAAGACAAAATAAAGTGAAATGGTCAGAACCTGACAGTGGAGTCCTATTTTTTACGCAAAAAATCTTGCTGTGGTTAGTCAGAATATGATCAAGAGGGGCATCTGCGCGAGTATTAAAGGAGACAAGATCATCGAAGCCTAAACGTGTAAGGGGACGTAAATTCACGCGATTCAAATCACCGCATAAGAGAATAAGATAGTCGCAGGATAATATAGCAAGTTTTGCGAGAGAAAATCGAAAAAACGGGTTAGTGCGGGTTGGTATTGATGGTTTTGTGTTATTATTCTTTTTAAGTTTGCTGACGAACTTTTACTGCAATTTCTGTTTTCAATATGTTAATTTATCCTGCAATGTCGCTCTATTTTCCTTTTTAAATTTCTTTTTTATTTTGGTTTGCTTTTGTTTGAATCGCCTATTTGTAGCTTTTAGTATTGTTGTCTACATACGTTTTCGTCTTTTCGGGTTACGTGAAGGTCACGCCATCTGTAACGTGTCCGATCCGATTGAGGGCGAACCCCAAGGAGAATCAAGGCAATTTATAAAGAAATAATGAGACGTGTATTAAACTGAACCTACTACAGTCCTCGCTACTGGCCTAATGTACACAGATAGGGCCGCAGGAGTCCTTGCTTAACAGCAAAGCTGACAGACAACAGAAAGCCAGAGCTCGAGCGTCCTACTTCGGCTACTTCGTTAGCCTTCTGGGGTATTTATAGGGCCTCAGGCGTTGCAGTAGTCCAAAGATTCGAATCCGGCGTTGTGATTGGTCGAGTGGCATTGTGAAAAGAAAACAGAGCAAACGTTAGTCATCATCATTCCACTTTATTTGTACTTATTGCCTATTTCTTATGTTCAGTAATTTTATAAGAAACCTAAATTATAACAAACAAGACACTACGTTTTAACTCACCACTATGCATAGTCAAAGTTGGTCCAACAACACCAATCCCATAGATGATAGTAGCGCTCGCGTGAGGTTACGGTTCATTATATTGCCCCCCTCCTACGAAAAAGACCTGCTGTCCTCAGCAGCATCTGCTATCGCAATGGCCTTGCCCCCTTCAGGGGGTACTTCCACGATCCTTTCGACTTGCTGCTCATTGCTGAGTTCTTCATGCCTCGCGTAGCCCCCTTCAGGATTAACCTCCAAATATTGTTCGACAAACTGGTTATCGTCCCAGTGAGATGGGCCGGCTTGCAGTCCGGAACGGTCGATAGTCTCATCCGTAGTTGGTGCGGGCTTTAGGCGATTGAAATGTACTGTGAACTCGCTCGAATATGGCCTATCTTGATTACGAATGAGACAAGTCGTATCCGAAAGAACTTTAGTAACGACGAACGGACCAGACCAACTAGGGTTGAATTTTGGAGGTAACCCCGCGGGTAATGTAAAATTGCGCATCCATACAACGTCTCCCACACTATACGGGATGCCGTGCGCCAGCCGGTCGTAAAATGCCTTTTGGTGACGCTGCCCTTCCTGTAGATGCACACGGGCCTCTTCTGATGCTACACGCAAAGTTTTTCGCAGTCTTGATACATACGTGTCGACATTTTCAACCTGATGCACGATCGGAAGTTGGAGGTCCTCGGGGAGTTGCATCTCCCTCCCGCACGTTAGAAAGAACGGCGTTTGTTGCGTAGTGGCATTTACCGTGGATCGGTAAGCCAACATGCACGCTGGCAGGGCATCATCCCATGTGGGTGCTGAGTTCCGG
>CACRXP010001105.1:135065-159362 GCA_902702965.1 Spirometra erinaceieuropaei | reverse complement strand
GAAATGCATGCGAAAAGATTCAGTTTTCAGTAATTTCTATAATATTTTTAACAAACAGCAACGACTGAAAAGACACTCAGCATGGATTCCACGTACGCAGTTTTAGTTAGGCAATGCTTCCTTTGAAATGTTTGGTTCAATTGTTTTGATGTTTTGGGGGAACTCGATCGAGAAGCCATCTTTTTATCGTCCCTGTCTTGCCGTTTATTTGTGATGCGCATGAGATATTGTTTGGAGCCTTGCTGGGAGAATAAATTAGCTTTTAGATCTTTCGCTAGGCGGTAGTGAGTTCTTGCATACGCCATTGGGGAGCCACATCAATGCAAGATGTCGCTTTCGTGTATATTGTGTACATGCTCTAACTACGTGATCAGTAGCAAATGCAGATGCTGATATTCTGATGGAGATCACCTATATGGCCCCCAGGTAGGAACCACTCCCTCCCCATCAGAAGGTTTAACCGCTACCGTACCCTAACTCCAACTCTAACCCCAGTCTTAGACGCTGGGTGTTTTCGATACCATGCAATTTTGCTGGAACAGACGAGAACACATTGGCCCTTTTTCCGTGAAGCATCAAGCATTGGATGTCTAAACTGAAACAACCATTTCGTCCATCAAACGATTTGTCCTAAAGGCCAGGCTATCGCTCAGCAAGAAACAAGCATTTGCATTTTTGCCGCTGGACCTTCCACACCTTCCACGGGATAAAAGATAACTGCTGGCTTCGAGTTGCTGTAAAACATATGCACTCTTTATCCCTTGGTGGCGTTCATCGCCATTCCAACGCCACTCAAGATTTTGACTTTTGTTTCTCACAGTGACTTTATGCCAGACTCATTTAAGTTTTACGTGGCAGAAGGTCGCTGGTTGTCATCTCCCGATCCTTACGCGAAGTCGTGGGTGGTGCTATGTGGAATCGAGTTGTTGATTTCCCCAACGGGGCATCAAGCATTCTTGATCCACTATTCCATAGAGGCTGTCTGCTTATTTTTGGACCATCCGTAGACTAAAATAGGGATTCTGACCCCAACAGGTGTTTCTAAATTAGATCTCGATTCTTACGACTAGATTGATTTCCTCTTATGTTCGGATGTGGATACTCGCGCTGCTAAACCTGAAGTGCATCTCGTCTTGCTGCCCGTAAGAAGATAATTCCCGCGACCGATAAGATTTTCCTTTCTTTATATTTTCGCTGTAGACCTCAAAGTCTCTCCCATCGTTTCCATCTGCAACCGACATTTCAGTTTTGCCTTTGATCCGCCGCAGTTTTGTGCGGCTTAAAAAGACTGTTCAAAGAAAAACGGTCAGTCAAAGAGGTTAACCCTGCCGAAAGCCACTCGATAAATGTCGTAAAATGTTTCCTTCACAACAGGAGTTTATGGAAAAAGGCGGCGTCCACCCTTTTTGGCGTTTTCGGACTTAACCGTTAATAATTTAAGTGCATCCTTATCCAAAACATTCCTTGAAAAGTCAACCTCTACGTCCTCGAATGTATAAGATCATACTGATGATGTCCTCGGGAACAAAAGTTTTACACAGTGGGACTTAACAGCAGTTATTCGGTGTTCTCGACAATCTTATAGCCCAAACTCAAAAGATGCTCAGGTCAGTACTTTAAAAGCCGGTGCAAATGAATATTCTCTCTCTCTCTCTCTCTCTCTCTCTCTCTCTCGCCCTCTCTCTCTTTCTCTCTTTCCCCGTTCTCATGTTCCGCTGGGGATGTAGACTGAAAAAGCACAAACGATCCTTGCCAATATTTTTTCGGAACACATTCGATGAAACACTTCGGTATCTCGCAAGAATCCCACCAGCGAACCATTCGTTTCCAGGCAAAAGCGACAACATTTTCATTTTTTTCGACTTCAGTTTTATTCTAAAGTAGTCGGTTATGGTCCAGAGAGGAGAAGAATGTCGGTTTGGAACGGATTTCATAAACGGCAACCGGACCATCACGGTGAATCAGCAATTTAGATTGCCTAAAATTTGCCGGTTTATGCAGAGACCAGGTAAATTTTCAAGCCAAATTAGGGGAAAAGCAAAAAGCATGCTGCGACTTTTAAAAGAAAATCTTTATAGTAAATCTCTTGGAGTCTTTGAAGAGTTTATTTTACAAACCAAACGAGAGCAATGAAGTGCTTTCTGGACAGCCACTACGAAGTAGTGAGAACGTTCCCCACACCAAAGTAGCGATGAATCTGCCCTACTTGATTTATTCAACTGGCCGCTAACTTCTTCGGACTTACCCAATTTCCGTCCAGAATTATGCAAATGAATTTCAATATCGCTTGTGAAGGGAATTAAAATGGATGCATGTCTTGAGGATCGCCCCATCACGGTAAACATAAAGGTCAAAAGTGCCAAGAATTTGCATTGAATGCGGTTGGGATTGTAGGCAGATGGGGCAGTCGTGCAGGTGTCTAGGCTGAATGCGCCCTATGACGGTGCATAAGAAGGATACTGTCCTGCAGAGTAACAAGAACAACGAGTCACCTTCTGTCAGTCTTTTGTGGCAGTGCGGGTGAAAGAGTCACTACTTTCGTCAGAAGGCCAGTCTGTCGTGTGTTACCATGCGAAACTACCCATGATGAGTACTCAGGACGTAAAGTGCCATAGTCTTCTGAACAAGTTTACTGACCTTTCCAAGTGACTGGTCTTACATCAGACAAGGTTCACTTTCCTCCCAGAAACCTCCCCCCCCTCAAGCTTTGAGCCTACTGCGTGTTCTAAGAAGAGGGCTGCACAGTTTGAATGACGGGATTCAGTAGTAGACAGCGGGTTAAAAGCCGCAGTGCACTGCCCATCTTTACTGACCTCTCCAGATCGCTAACCTAGCATTCAGTGCACTAAATAGTTCACGCACAGACCGCATACATGACTCTTCTCAGTTAGGAAAATCATTTTAGTCTGCCAAAAGTTGTCTAAAGTGAACGCATAGATACTCTCCAGCTAGCATTTTAACGTTCATTTAGATTCAGCCTGTCATAGACTGCTGTAGTATTCGTGCAATAATCAAGATCTGGGTCTAAATCACGCGTATATATTGTACACGCCTGCCTTTCGCGTTTCGATACATCATTCAGGAAAGTCGACAGTAAATCGATCAAATTACAGGTAGGCAATGCTGGAATACACCACTTTGGGTATTCCAAGGCCCGTTTTGAAGTCTGTCCATTTTTAACAGTTAACCGCCCGAAGAAATACAGTGAGTTGATTTGCTACACTACGTTCAGGAAAAGAGGCCTTATTGTCCTATCAATTCAGACTGTGCTTTCTCCTCTTCCTCGATATCTTCTTAAAATACTTTTGTTATGAATGCGCGCATTATTATGCGTGACACCTTTACAAAGCCTTTTTATCAAGCCCTGTTTGAGTCAAATCACTGTCGAAAATCGATGTAAAAGAAGTCCTCTCAGTATGTTTTTTGAAAAGCAGAGTATTTTTGCAGTTATCGGAAAGAATTGTGCTTGCGACTTGAGAGCACTCATGATATTCATTGGTGCTCTGAATATTTTTCTGAAAGTTCAGATGTGGGATTCCTTGGGGGTTGTTGGGAAATACGTTAATGGTCCCCTCACAATTAACTCCTACATTCCAGGCAATAAAATCCTTTTAATTGTACCAAATGTGCTATGACATTACCCATGCCATAAAGCGCCCACCGCGCTCAGCAATCATTGGGCGGGTCAAATACATTGAATGTCGTTATGTCGTGGAAATTAATGCGCAAACCTGGAGTAAATTCTTGGAACAGACCTTTTCAGGTACGGTCCGAAAAAAATTACTCCAAGTTCGCGCATTAATTTTCTCGGAAATTAAACAAGGCAGAGTGATAAGCGAGTTGATAAACCAGAAAACACATGGTGGAAGCTGGGGGACGCATTGATGAGTCGAACCCCCGCAGCTACATGCAGCCGGAAGGACGTTTGTTCGAAATATGGCATCCTGAAGTAACTGAAATATTTTAGAATTATGTTGCAGGCTGACTAGTTTAACAACCCCACTTAATTAATCCTTTCGGAACGAAAACGCATTCCGGAACTTCGGTTGACATTTCATGATTTAGGCCACCTATTGTAAGCCAATGTGGCACCGGAAGGAAAGTACGCCGAAGGGGAATGCCTAAGTCGTGAATGGGGAAAGTTGCTGAGGCTGAAACCGAAAAGGCAAACTGACAAATCTGCCGCGAGATTGAAGAAAGCCCTGGATGACAGGACACACGGGGCAGCAATACCACAAACCTAACGGTAAACCTAGCTGTTACCTCAAAATAAACCTAATTCTTACCGAAATTTTAAAGCTAACCTTAACACCAAACCTAACGGTAAACTTGCCACAACTCCTTGCCCTAACCTTAACCTTGACCCTACTCCTAACTCAAACCCTAACCCTTACTGTAGCCCAAACCCTAACATTAACTGTAACTCTATCCGAACCCCAACACCAATCCTAACTGTCAGCTTAACATTAGGCGTAAGCCGAAAACACAATTCAAACCCTACCTTTAACCTAAATGCTTAAACTTAACACAAAATAAATTCTTAGCCTGACATTAACCCATACCCCAGAACTAACCCTACCAGAAAACGGAGACATTAAATTGCCCTTTTCCGTTTTAGGTTTGGTCACTTTCCCATGAATGATTTTAGAATCCTGCTTCGGATTGCTTCATTTGCGATGTCCATATAGCGCCTACACTTGGGACCAGGATAGCGTAACAGACCCTTACTAGATTACCACTAATAAGCTTTTAGCTACGGAATAATCAGCACGTACACCAGATGATAAAGTTGACGAGGTCGATTACCACGGTCTACACGCACTGAATGTCATGGTAAAATCGAATAACAAATACGCTTGCGTAATTATTTATCAGGTACTAGTCCATACACGTGTAATTGGCCAATATTCTACCTCTGCCTGACGCAACTGTGGCGGGAATTCGTCTCCTCAGCCCCCATCATGTGTTTTCTAGTTTATCAACTCACGTATCGTCCTGCCTTTTTAATTTCCGAGGAAATAATGCGCGAGTTTGGAGTAAATTTTTACGGACCGTGCCTGAAAAGGTCTGTCTCGGAGAATGTACTCCAGATTTGCGCATTAATTACCCCGGAAACTAAACAAGGCAAGATGAAATGGGAGCTGTTTAATCGGAAATCAAATAAGACAAAAAATACACTACCAGCCCTTTATTGGGTTTGATGCTTTCTTATACAAGTTCCTGGACACATCCGATAAGTCCTTTCGTTAACTCACAGTGCTCTTGTCGTAATCAAGCGGCGTGAGTGCGCGCAGTCTTTGAGCTACAACCACCTGGTCGAATCCCTAGTCGTAAGGAGAAGACGAAAGACACCAGAATGAGGGGCTTATTGTGCACAGAACCCGGAGTTGTCCTCTCAGGCGACAGTGGCCAGTGGCGAAGCCCGGACTGGTGTTGACTGTGTACAGTAAAGCCTGAGAGTCCCTGAGACAGTGGTGGCAGCCGCTTTTGTAGGCTCGTGGGCCAAGCTCAATTGGCGGCCAGTCAGCGTGCGTGTTGCATTTGCCGAGGGGTGGATTGCCAGTGGCTTAGGTTGTTGGTTGCAGGGGGTGGCGCGTTCAAGTGGCATATAGGTAGCCGCGACGCTGTGTGGACGCAATTGTGTCCGAGATGAAGTCGGTCGAGTGGCTTCAGGTCAGCGCGTCTGAAACGGCTCGCTGCAATGGATGAATGACCTTGAGGCAGTGAGGTCTGGAACAACGACGCTGTACGAAGCAGCTGCGCGGATTCGACTCATCAGTGGGTTCTCCAGCCTTTCACATGCGTTTTCTGGTTTATCAACTCCCTTATCACCCCGCTTTGGTTAATTTCTGAGGACATTATGCGCGAGTTTAGAGTAAATGCACTCCAAATTTGAGTATTAATTACCTCGGAAACTAAACAAGGCAAGATGGAACGTGAACTGCTTAACCGGAAATTTAACAAGACGAAAAATACACTATCATCCCTTTATTGGGTTTGATGCTCAATCATACCATTTCCTGGATATATCCGACAAGTCCTTTTGTCAACTAACAGTGTTCCATCTTTTTAAGTGCTCTGTCTTGGTCTCATGAATTTAAAAAACTGTGTGGACTGTTCCGAGGTGCATTCCAGAAAGGGACTACTCCTAGAACCTCCTAGTTTTTCGATTGTAATAACTTATATGAACCGCCTCAAGGATGTACAGTAGTCTGTCGCAAATATTCTCATAGTCCCGCTAAACAGAAGGCTATTCAGAACAGTGATTACATTTGTCGTGTTCTGCAACATATCAGTGTTTACCGCCTATGGAAGCGGAAACCCCAGAAAGGTCATTCAGCCTATATCGTGTGCCGCACAACAGAGTAGCTATTTTGAAGAAGGAGACACGATCGCTGGGACAAGAGCTTTACTAGCCTGACGTTTCGGATTCCTGCTCAAACGCATCCTCAGAGACAGCAGCAGATGTGGGTGGTTCATGCACAAGGGGCTGCAGTATACCTGTGAATATTCATGGCTTTACCCCCCTTAACAGGGATCGTTGTGCTTGGTGTGATGACTGTTGGATGACCGGTGTTCGCATCGTTAATTGCTGGAATTTCGTCACGTGTGTTGGATGTTGGTGTGGTGATTTCTCGTCCATCTGAACCAGAGACCCTGGCGTTGGGAAGAGTGTCACCTGTGCGCTCCCTCGTGACTATTACTCCGCCAAGGCAAAGTCAACACTGAGTATGAAAGGGGAACGTCGTCGCACATTTTAATGGACTGGAGACCGGTAAACCATGATTAAAGTAGCTTCCGACTCACGCGGTTGTCACCGCGTGCGAGAACTTTGGCCTCCGAAGGGTATTAAAAATCAGTCAGAAAAATGCATACTATATCAGGGGCCATTTTATAAGTGGCATAGATTTTATATGCGGCTGAAAAAGGGCTAAGTTAAAAGCCGCTATTCCCACGTGACTGAAGTACCCTGTGGTTGCATTGCATGATTGTTAGTCATAGGACCTTCGTAATAATGTATACAGTTCAGTTCGTTAAAAATTTCACGATATAGTAAACCTACTGTTATTCAAATTCTGACTTTTCGCCTAAACTCGGCGTTCTCCCTGTTAAGGAATTACGTTTAGCGTCTTCAGTTGTTTAGAAAAAAGAAGATGAATGAAGTTTAAGTCACCAAATAAATATTTATTTTCAGTAACGTAAAGGACACTCTGAGATATCTCAGGAATCCCTTCGACTCCCACACCGTGTTCACAAGGTTTATCCTGACCTATACGCAATCAGCAGACCAGTCAGGAAGATGGCGTGCATTTTGTAAGCTATAAGGTTTTCAAAGGCTGAGAATCAATTACAAATTTCAGTAACTAAAGCAAACATTTAAAAACCACAAAACACTCCTATATCACAGTTATATTAACTTGAAAATAAATTGGTTGCACTATTACAGTGTTAGCTGGACAGCTTTTTACGGATTTCGGAAAAACTGCCACTGCAGATGTTTGCGAACAAACGAGATTATAAATTTCTGAATTATTTTGCTCACGTTTATTGGAATCCGATCTGGTATTGGAAACTGTCCCATTGGAGGCTGTAACAAATTCGATTTTACATTTGGCAGGCAAAATACAATTTTAGACTTCCGAATTTTCCTTCCAATGCCAACAATATCTAATGAAATGAGTTCAATGTTTGGAATAAGTCAGACTAGCAGGCTGCTTTGGTCAGTAAATGTAGGTCCGTTTAAATGAATCGACATACCTTTCATTGGAAGTGGTTTCAAAGAAGTGGTTGTCGCTCCAGTAGCTAAAACATGCATAATTTCACTTTTGCTGATAATAATTTTGTAGACGTACTTGAGTTTAAAAATATTCCATATCAAATTTGGTCCTTCTCACACCTGCTGTTTGAATCCGGCGGTAGACTAGCGATGGCGACGAAAATGTTCTCAGTGGTTGAGTATGTTTATATACATGGAGACGTCCACGTTATAAATTATTCGTGTGATTTTGCTAATTGAGGTTACGTTTTTCAGACGAATCTGTATCCGCCTTAAGAAAAATCACTCACTTGTTGATGTACTTGAGCTCAAAATGTTGACTGGTTCCCCTGCATCTGAAATGAATCATAGAGGTGCTAGAAGAGGGCTATGACATATTCTTCGAATATGCTTAACTATCAACAATATCCGCATTTGTGCGTCGATTACATTCGACTATTCCTTACAAATTGGGGGAAGAAAACAATTGGGACGAATTTGCTGTTTTTCTGACGATTGGGCAGGTGTGGTCAACTTAGCATAGTTAAAAACTGAACTCAAACATCCGTCAGAATTTTAAATGACTGATTAAGCGACGTAGTAGATTTTTTCTGCTTTTGGGGTGTTTGGCAGGCTTGATGGCCGCTTACATTTCGGATCATCGTCTCCATGTAAAATGCTTGCGCGTAATGCTGGTTGTCCATTTCTCCCCCCCGTAGGGCGGACTCGTTGTCGGAACCTGTCTGTGCGCAGGGCATCATAAGCTGCAGGAAGTTTAATATGCACCTTGACGGGTCCGGCATTTAAATGCTTTATCTCAGTTGGGAGTTGCCCGTTACCCAGGTTGATCTGACCTACTGTTAGTTTCTCCGAAATGAAATGCAAACTGACGGTTTGTATCTAGACTCCGAGTAGGCAGCCAGGAAATTTTCAAACGGTTTCCCCAACGTGCTCGAGTTTCCTGTCAAGACGGCTTATTGTGTAAGACAACTGCCAAGGTTTTGGCGCGTGACAAAGCCTACTCAGCGTCCTGCAAAGAACGTCGTTAAGTCGAAAACAGTGTTGGTGACAAGTGGTAGGTAGTGGTTGGTTTTCCAGCCTCCAGTTTTCCTCTGGTTTAGCCTGACGCCTGCATCACTTGATAAAAGGGGTGTGTTGCGCCCTGAATATGAAGATGTTATGGCATTTTAAAGTACAGTCTCATAGAAGCTCGGGCAGATATAGGGAATTCAGCAGAAGCTACCGTTGTTGGCTAGTATTCGGCCAAAGCCTAAAAACTATTAGACATCAATTTCGCCAAATCACTTGCAACACTGTCGAGTAAGCAGTCGACAACCCTAAGTGGTAGACCTTTCCTGAGAGAACAGTTATATTTATCAGGGATCAACATCCGTTCTGAGTTCGCTATGTAAACGACACATTCGTCTTTGTCAACAAAACTGACATTATGCACCTTAAAAGAGCATTCAACTCATTTGACTCGAATGCCCATTTCCCGACAGAAGTCTAATCAATGGACCACTTGCATTCCTTAAAACCCTACCATGTCCGTGTGCAACTGGTAACTGCAAACCGCAGTATTTAAATGATCATGCGACACAAGACGAATGATACATTTTTACGAATATAAGCGTACGTTTCATACACGTAAGGGTGACAATATTCCACTCGAAAAAGTCGAAAATGATCCCAGCAGACAAGATAGCTGAACGACTTCAGCCTTATGACCTCTTCAAACATGGTGCATAATAAAATCCTTTTCCTAGATGAGGCAAGCGCTGAGCGAACGGACGACAGTCAAAGGAGTAGTGATCCGATGTATAAAGGATCATTCTCCAAGTCGCAGTGAACCCAAAGGCCGTCTATTGACTGTTACGTAGCTCGTCAACCAAAGACAGCAACTGGTCGTCCTCTGATACAACCCTCCATGAGAACGGTGGTTTGTAAGACAAGGGGCGTTGAAACACTCAGACATCTGCAAACGATCCGGACAGTGAAGAAAAATAGTCATTTGGCGCAAGACCTATTAGCACTGTTAGGCATTTATCATTCAAGCGGATAAGCTACGTTAAGCGCTTTAACAACTGTCAGCCGATCAGTATTTCCAAAGCTTCGGCAGCCCAAGAACTCTTGTCCAGTAAGCCTCCTCTCACATCACAATTTCTGTCAGCATATCTTAACATCTGAGTATACTTTCAGTGTGTTTTGATTCATCTGAAATGCACCATTTAGTCAGTACAGATTAATAGGTGTTACATTGCAATCATTAAATTCTACAGTGAAGTTACATCAATTAGGGGAACTATATGAGATATTTCTGGCACAGGGGATAACATCATCTTTTATGTAGACCGTATTTCCCATGAAATACCTGATTCCGAAATAGATCAATACACTTAACGGTCTTGTAGGTACGGAATTTTGCAGATGACGGCACATGAGAAGTTTATATAGGAAAAGTGAAACAGAAATGACGATTCTAATATCACTTTTTTATTAACACTCAGTAGTTAGTAGAGATCACCACTGAGAGACGCGTTTGGTGCGCATTCCTATTTTACAATCGAGACGGACCTATTCGCATCACACCATCAACACAATTGTTTTGATTTGAAAACGTCGAAAACGCCTGTTTAATAGGTGAGAATTAGAAGACAGATTTCGATATTTGAAATCATCGCACGCAAATCTACAAACAGCAATCAAGCCGTATATTGCCGACAAAAAAATTATTTTGACTATTTAAATGGAACTAATTGGGCCGGTGATCATCGATATGCATACAGAACGTACCAATCCAGTCATTGAATGTCGCATGGCGAATGCCAACGCGCAAGTGTAAAACGATAACCTATTCGGCCCCGTCCTGTTGACTGTGTATTCATGGACAAAAGTGTCCCCATCAAAGAATATGTCTAGCAAATGATGATAACAGAAACAAATTACTTTATGACAGAGTTCAGAGGCTTTAAAACATTCGTCGTTTCAGTACTTGTAGATAATATTTGGTTGTTTTCAATTTGAATCTATGTGCACGCAAAGTTACAGAAAGTTATGCCAGCCTTTTTACTGAGGTACGGCAGCCTTCCATAGACAGGCTAGTCGCACGTTTGGTTTAGTTCCGATCAATAAAACTGATTTAAAAAACTCAGTAGAAAAAATAGAAATTCCTATTTTTTGCTTATTTTCGAAAATGCTCTTTATATTCAGACATCTGATTAGTACAATCTGCCTAGTACCAATGATGAAGAACAACATCCGAATGATCTGCCAACGTTCTTCTTCGCGTCCGTTGACGTTAATTAAAATGATCTCTCCATTTCCTCGCCATTTTCGTATGACAATTTTATCTCCTTCCGTAAACGCGACGGAGAAAAGAACGAACATTCATCTCACGAACACTTTAGCACTACCCGTATCCGTTGAGTGTTAAGCAGCGGCCATAAAAATTTAAAAAATAAGAATTGCCGCACAGTCATTTAAATTTACTTACGACATTTGCCCGCTTCGACAGGATGGCCGACGTATACGTCGTGACATCTGAGTGTCCCGTGATCGTAGCAGGTGAACTAAAAGAGAAAACACTATTGTCACTTTGTGCAGTATGCTTGCTGGCACTACGAGATGCGAACAATCTTACCCTCGCAGCATCAAATGCACTTCCCTTGACTGTCCATCGGAGTTTGACTGTGGTTGTGTTCTTTGGACAAATATCGAACTCCGTTTTGGAGTTTATAAGAAAATGAGCTGAAAATTCAAAGAGTACCGATACAAACAAAGATGCGAGTTCCAAGAACTAGTTGATCAGAAGAAGAAGCGATCGCTGGAGCAAGGTCTTTATTCGCCTGACGTTAAGGAATCTCACTTGCATCCATCATTAGAGACAGTAGCAGATACTGTCTCTGCTACTGTCTCTGATGATGGATTCAAGTGAGAATCCGAAACGTCAGGCGAATAAAGACCTTGTTCCAGTGATAGCTTCTTCTTCTTGCGATCAATTCAAATAGTATACATGATGCCGCCCTTGTACGCTCGAATAGTTTGTTGCTGTATATGGGCAACGTTAGGAGGGAGATTTTATTGTTTTTTTAAAGATGAACTTGCGCGTTTTTTCGGAACTGTTCAGCTGGTTGACTCGATGAATAGTTGTCGGGTAAAATCCGCCGCTTCCGTGCGACATGATGTTGATGTAGTTGACGTCGGTAATATCTTTCAGATTCATTAGCACATAGTAGTTACCGTCAGCACCTTCAAGAAAATAAGGCGAAATATGTTCGTTTAGTAAAGCTTAATATCAGATGTTTCATCAAAATGTCTACCAACTAGAATTTTCAAGACATAACAGCCCTGTTACCTTCACTTAAATGTTTTTTTTGGAATTAATATTTGAGCATACTTCTGTTTATAAGCAGTTAGTGCGCAAACGTTTGTAATTCTTTATCGTTTACAAATATGATACTTTTGCAGTAACCCACCCAAGTATATTACAGTATGCAAAGCGGTAACTGTTAAGCCAAAAACATACGCTGTGCGCGTTCACAGTAAAAGTCCCCGGATTCAAATTCGCACACGGTCATCCTTGCCGGGTATCTGGCGAACCTGCTTTCTCCAATCCATCCATCCTTAATTAAAATAAATTACGGGAAATTTACTAATTATGCAAACATTTTTAAGCCCCTAATGGCAGCGCCTACTTCACAAATTCAAATGATAAGGCATGTAACACAGTGTTATCATTTTTTTCATTGCCGCTGAGAATTACATATACATAAACCCTTTGAAAGATCGGAAATGGTTTTTGAAATTGTTGGAATCAATATGTAAAAAATGAGTGTCGGATATTTTCATGTATTGGCCGTGATGATGATACTGAGGATTAAGCTGATCGTGATGACAGTGCTTACCCAAAACTTCCCCTCGACAACAGCCATCAATACATGTGCCCCGCTTTCCGTCGTCCACAGGCGTTTACTCCACTGGCAGATATTTGAGTTTTGTCTATTAAAAAGAAACATGACAGTTTTGCTCATACGGCAGATGCCAACGCTTTAAATTTTAGGTTTAAGAAACCCGGCCAAGCTATTTTGTTAGGTTTGTTTTGTTCGATAAATAAGTCGAAGCTATTAAATCACGCAAGACCTGCACTTTTCGGCCAGCCCCAGCAGAAATAACCAGCAATTGGTTTGGAGAACAGTGATATATATATATATATCATGAAGAAGATCGGTTGTTCAAGACCTTTCGAATTCGTATTTCAGGCTGTCGTCAGACGTGCAGCAATGGAGAAATGGCAGATAGAATTTCAAAAATACCCAAAATGATCGCTATTACCCTGTCATTGTTGTCAGTAGGTCTACGATGTGGGATGATAAAATGATTGATTGGCTAACATCATCTCCATTTTTATGTGAGATCTCACCACATAGAACCTAGATCAATGTGCGATTGTTTGCATGAATCATGTGGCTGAATGGCCTCCGGTAAATCTTGGCATTCATCACGCGTCCAGAAAATGAAGAGTGTTTTATCCCGGGAAACTAGTTACTCAGTTTCTAGCGTATGCATGGCGACCTAGTAGGAATGGTCTCACCTGCTAACTGTCAGTCGGTGTTCACGTCTTTGGGCAAATCTACTTCTGCAAGATGACCGCAAAATAGTACATTACAGGAGCCGCATGGAGTCATGGGGATGACTTCTTTTTTATGCGAATTTCCAGATTTCCCCTTAGGTTGGTAAAACCGGTTGTGTGAGAGAGCTAAAACCCCTTTATTTTAAAGTTATAAATTCAACATTTTCAGCAAAAAATGGCTCCATTCACTATGGGCGGTAAGTATGTTAATTAATTATTCAACAGTCAAAGTTTAACACAAAAAAAACGATTATTATGAGGTTTTATGCGTCACTTCTGTTTCGTGTTTCTAACTACAGCTACAGCCGCTGTATAGCTACAGCTGAGGCAGTGGCTATACGGCTAGCCAATCCAATGCTATGCTGTCAGAAGACTCTGACACAGGCGCTCTGTCTTCCGTGGCCGACGCCGACCCCAACGTCTCCCCAACCTCCTGATGCCAGGGTGTGTGCACAAGGTACCCGACGTACTCACAGCATATGCCCCCCCTCTTCCTCGCCCTCTGAACCCAATGACCATGGCACGCCGACCACGCCATAGCACGCCTCGTCATGCGAGTGGCGTGGGAGCGATCGATGTTAATTGTCCCCGAATCATTTATAAGTCATGTAATTCGCATAACTTTAACTTCATTGTAACCGTTTTGGCCTGATGAAGAGTTACTGAAAACACGTGTTCGCCAATTTTACTTTTCTAAGTTGTCATTCAACGAGCTCGGACAACCTTTTGATGCGGGAAATATTTTGTTAGTTATTTGGTCTATACGCTTGAGAGAAAAAACCAATATGCCTATTTTTTGGATTCTGATACCTCATGAATCGGCCTCGATGAAAGCAGAACCAACGACGGCTAGAAAGAAACTTGAGTACAGCCAAAAATCTAATCATTCGATCTACAAAGTTCCGCAGAAAGCAACGAATTTAGTCAAATTTTTTGATGTCATATGCTACACTTGCCTTGGTGGGAAACCTAAGTTATGGTTAAACCTTACGGTGGACATCGCTCGATGTGACGGTCGACCTCTCAGGTAAGAAGATAAAAAATAACCCCTCTTGTATTTTTTCGAAGCAAATCACGTCTAATTTAAATATAATAATTGATGATAGTCTTTTAGTTTGCATGACGTCTTTTAATTTTTGATTAATTTAAATTCGATTCCCCGTTACATTTGCGATTTGGTTTCTCAGTACGTAGGCCATCTCCTTAAAACCTTCAGAAGAAATCATATGGGCTTATTAAATTCTGTAACGAATATCAACTCTGGTGTATACTTCATGAGGAACATATGTAAACAAGCAAGTACGATGTCATTTGAAAAGGAATTTCGTAGAAAATCTTAAGATTGAAAAATTTTTTAACACACTGATAAACCGTTTTTTTTGGTTCTACATTTGTAGAAGACTTGATTCATCATTAAATAAATAAAACGCATATCTGTTTGCATTTTTATAACAAATTTTTAACCTTATGAAGGCACTAAGACTCAGCAGAAACTACGCATGTTGATTTAATAGTCATTTTCTAATAATTACGACAGTTTAGGGTAGAAGGAAAGAGGCGCAGTCAGAAGCCAGCCTCCTTCCGTGTCCGAAATATCATGACACAATGTTTGCAAGATCATTAACACTAAAATCCCACTTAATCGAAAATACATTTCAAATTTTTGTCAACGTTTCATGAGATCGGTCACTGTCTGTATGTGTATATATATGCTTGCATATAAAAATTTAACTTACGAATGTGCACAAATGAAGAGTAGAGTAAGAAGAGTAATGGAACTGAGCATTGCAAGAACCCATCTTTCTGGCTCTCATCGCCTTATATAGGACAGATCTGACACGTTGCTGAACATCAATGGCACTGGGCACCTGAGTTGAGGGCAGGATCAGAGTATGATTCAATTACAATTCCACTGTGGGCGTTGTGGTTTGCAACGCGTTCGCATTTGCAGACTGACACACCATACCATCAAAGTACAGTAGGTGCGCTAACTCATGAAACGCCAACCGAAATTCCGAAACGCGTTTTCGTTTCGAAACGATTAATTAAGTAAGGTTGTAAAACTAACCGTTGTGCAGCGTAATGCTATACTAAATAACTTACCCCAGGATATCGGCCTTCGAACGAATGTCTTGTTGACTGCATTCAAGAGCTATAATTTGTAAAAAGTGCCTACTTAAGTTTCATGAATTTTTCTCATTGAGTTTCGATGCCCCTAAAAGTCCAATTATATTTCATGGAAAACATGCATAAAGCATTTATTCTTTTGCTCATTTGGTAGAAAACTACGCCTTTTCTTAATTATATATCCATAAGTAGGGTAAAATTTTGTTTTAAAAAGGATTCTAATTGTGAGATTTTTTAATACCGTGAAATAACTGATCTTAAAGCGTCATGTCTCTGCGTTTATGAATGTGGCTTGTCAAGTTAACAATATGGTTGAAATCCACTGCCACATTTCATGAACCCTATATGGTCTCCTCTTTATACCTTAGAGAAATGTCTATTTTCGACAAATGGAAAAATTCCGCGTCGGCGTCCTTTTATTGACGCAATTTTACCATTGCCCGTGTGCAAGGAGATGGTGGTTGAAGAGCATAACGTTAATTCATCTTAATCAAAAACACAGGAAGTAGCAAAACTCGCTCCAAGAGCTTTTTGTCGAAAAATGAATCGCTTGTCATTTTCACCTTCCCTTTACAGCTTATCGGAGCGATTCACACGGTTGCTAGTTACTGTGAAAGCTACGGTCAACTGAATGCTGAGAAGCGATTGGAATTAGAGGCTTTCCTCCTACGACCAGGGATGTCCAAGTGCACGTACAGTAGGTGGGCTAACTCATGAAATGTCAACCGAAATTCCGAAATGCGGTTTCGTTTCGAAAAGATTAATAAAGTAGGGTTGTAAAACTAGTCACTTGCCTCAGGATGCCGACATTCGAATGAACTTCCTTCTGACTGCATGCACAAACTCCAATCTGAATAAATGACTACCTAATTAGCATGCATTTTTCTTGTGGATTTTCGATGCCCCTAGAAGTACAATTATATTTCTTGGAAAGCATGCATAAAAATATTCATTCTTTCGCTCATTAGACAGATAATTACGTCTCCTTTTAATTTTATACTCAACGTCGGACCATAATTCGGTTTTGAGAAAGTTTAGCATTGCGGGACTTTTGAACATCGTGAAATGGCGGTTCATATATCGTGATGACTCTGTATTTACCTATATGGCTTGTAAATTTAAAAATATGGATCAAATTCACTGCTTAATTTTATGAACCATATATGGTCCCTTTGTTACAGAAGAGAAATGCGTGGATCTAAACAAGCGGAAAATATACGCTTTTAGTTTAGAAACCCTGAATCCAAGTGTGGCGGTAGAGCGGGTTCAAATTATCCGCGAATTTGAAAACTTTTTTTAAAATCGATTTATATCCTTGCAGACTGACAAATGAATCTAATGCGATTCTGATAAGTAAAATTGTGAAACTATGCTCAACGGTTGGTGTAAATGTCAATGTTCTTAAAATAAACACCGAAGGTTAAAATCGTCTGACACACGCAATGGGATACTAGCCAAATTCGTTGATTAGACAACACCTTGTGAACAGATGAAATGCAGATTGGTAATATGTAGGCAATCCATTCACTCTGCGGCGTCTCCAAATTTATATCAAAAGCACTTGCTTTGGAGTCAACCAATTTCAATAAGCTTCTATGTCGCCAGCACCGGACAGGCGATCAGACAATTGTGCAGATACTACGTTTAATATATTTCGTAGATTAGATATATTTTAAAAGACAATGGGTCATTTTAAACACATTTTACCGCACTTGAATTAGCACATATATTGCCTTGATTTCATTAGACGCCTGAGGGTCTTTCTCCGGCGCTTGATGGCCAAACAGTGAAATAATTTCCTGAAGGTTGATATAATGAGGAACACCTTCGTTAAAATTCTAGTACCGAGAATTCGCATATAATACCTTACCTCCAGGGCAACATGCTGTTTTGTTAATATGCTCGTGAAACCAACAAGGTACAAAATTGATTTCACCATCAGAAATGTACGCTTAAGCTGCCGGGCTAGTCCTCAACTGATTTAACATGAAATAGATCAGTACAAACAATTATCCCACCTCAAATGGACCAAGCCATTTGAGTTCTAATAATTAACCGCAATACCCTCACTATACCAAGTTGTCACACACTAACAAGTTTCGTAGCTCTTTTTTCCTATGTTTTCTGTCTAAATGCAAATGGGCCTTTTTAACAAAGTTAATAATGTTCCCAAAAACTTTTCTTTGACGAGATATGGGCGAAATCTATCTCACAGTTTATCACACTTGTCAAAAAACGACTTCCGTCCAAAAGAGCACACTGCTCAAAACTCGTTACACTTAAATTATTGATTTGTTACGAGTTCGATGGCAGCGGTATAGAGAAGAACCCCACTTAACTGTCAGTAAATTATGGATCGCGTCATATGGGGTTGTATCTTGGCGTACGTTTGCAGGCTGTAGCAGAAATTAAACTGCCAACTACGATTACTTCCTACGACCTCACATCTTAACTCAAAATCCGTTATTTTTTGAAATTTAATTTTGTTTATTGTTTAATTATCCCTCTCATTTCCGCTGTCGCACAATAGCTTAGGATAAGACTTTCGACATAAAGCCAGGCAATTTCTGTGTTTTCTTTCACTTTGTCAGCTTACTGTCTAGCGTGCTGCCCCACCCACGAAACTCCATTTACCCTAAATCGCGCATGACACGATCCAGGGTATACTGACATTTAATTGGGGTCCTTCTCTTTTTAGGTTGTCAGTTCGATTACTAAATAATCTCCATCCTTTTCTGTGGAGTGTAGGCGGAGAACAACTATTGCCAACTTCCAGTCTGCGCGTATTGTTCGAAAATTGTGTATTGCTTTACAATGTTTACGCAATAGCCTTTTACATGAACCGGCCAATAAAAAATATGCCCTCATATATGGTGAAAATACGAAAACGTCGAATTGGAGCTGGCGATTGAGACAGAGATCCAAGCATGCCATGTTCAACTGGAAGTAGGCGAGTAGACTTGGCAAACTAGACTTAATGACAGAAGGTAAAGCGCACAGGCAGGTTATTAACGTCCTGTGAATCGGCTAGCTATGGGTTTCCAATTTTGAAGCCACGACGAAAGCGTCATTTGGCACCGCTGTGTCCAGTGATTGGAGACGTCTGCAGAATGTTCTCCGCGCGGGTTGTACCTCTGTGTAATCCAACTGCCATTTTTTAAGGGATAATAGTTTGAATGCCATTTGAAAACATAGAGCAAGTGGGCTTAATCATGAAATGTCAACAGCAATTGCGAAATGCGTTTTCGTTTCGAAAAGATTACTTAAATAGAGCTATAAAATCAGTCAGTCTGAAGCGTAATTCTATAATATTTCAATTATCCCCGGACGCCGCCTATCGAACAAACTTCTTTCCGGCTGCATCCAAAAATCATACTCCGCAAAAAACGACTAATTCTCCTTGTGGAGCCAAACAGAGCAGTCACATGATGTTTTAAATCCTATGGTTTCTTTGAGAGTCAAAATGTTGTCTTGAACGTTAAAATGCTAGCTGGAGTGTATCTATGCGTCCAGTTTAGACCTCCTTTGATAGACCGACATGATTTTTCTAACAGGGAAGAGCCAAGTACGCGGTTTCTGTGTGAGCTATTTAGTAAACTAAATGCTACGTTAGCGATCTGGAGAAATCAGTAGAGATGAACAGTGCACTGCGGCTGTTAACCCCCTGTCTACTACTGAATCCCGTCATTCAAACTGTGCAGCCCTCTTAGATGACGCAGTAGGCTTCTCGCAAACGTCGATCAAAGCTTAACGTAGGGCTTCTGGGAGGAAAATGAACTACGTCTGTTCTAAGATCAGTCACTTGGAAAGGTCAGTAAACTAGTTTAGAAGACATATGGCACTTTACGTCCTGAGTACCCATCATGGGTATTTTCGCATGGTAACACACGAAAGACTGGCCTTCTGACGAAAGTAGTGACACTTTCACCCGCACTGCAACAAAAGACTGACAGAAGGTGACTCGTTTTTCTTGTTACTCTGCGGGACAGTATCCTTCTTATGCACCGTCAAAGGGCTCATTCAGCCTAGACACCTGCACGACTGCCCCATCTGCCTACAATCCCAACCACATTCAATACAAATTCTTGGCATTTTTGACCTTTATGTCTACCGAGGTGAGGGTCCATCCAGACATGCACCCATTCACACTTAATGTCGTAACCCATTTACATAATTCTGGACGGAAATTTGGGTTAAGTCCGGCGATGTTAGCGGCCAGTTGATAAAATCCAGTAGGGCAGGATCATTGCTGCTTTTGGTGTAGGAAATGTTCTCACTGCTTCGTAGTGGCTTTCTGAACGCACTTCATTGTTCTAGTCTGAATTGGAAAATAAAATCTTCTGGGACTCCAATAGGTTTAATGTGGGACATGTTCTTTCAAAAGTCAAAGCGTGCTTTTTTCTTTGCCTCTAGTTTGACCAGATTAAATACCTGGTCTCTTCATAGATCGGCATATTTTAGGCAATTTAAATTGCTGATTCACCCTGATGGTCCGGTGGCCGTTTATCGAATCCGTTTAAAACCGACTTTATTCTCGTCACTGGGCCACAAGCGACCTCTTCATAATAAAACTGAAGTCAAAAATTGAAAATGTTGCCACATTTCCCTGGAAACGGATGACACGCTAGTGGGATTCTTGTGAGAAACCGAAGTGTTTTATCGAACGTGGTTCGGGTAAATATTGGCAAGGATCGCATATGCTTCCACTGTCCACATCCACTAGTACGACATGAGAATAGAGATCACGCAATATATGTGGCTATGCTGAAAATTCCAGGGGAATTAAGGTTGTGGTTAACATAACATTTTGGTTTTAAATTTGCATCGTGCTAGTTCAAGTGATTAAAATGTTCAATCGGAAGCCAACAACTTAATCTTAATGAATTAGTTTATGATTATCACGCAAGATTATTAATATTCCAGCGCCGGCTATACAATGCTGTCAAATCAACACATATTTTAATATTGCACTTACGATAGGTCAATTGCGCACTGTAAATGTACTGAGGACGCAGAGGATAATAGTTGCGTGGTCTCTTGAGAGAATTGAAAATAATACATGCAAAGCCCTTCGGAAATAGACTAAACGGCCTGAATTTCGTCAAATAAGCTACGTGAAATGTGGCTATGAGAAACTGGTGGAATTCAAACTATGAGGACTAATCCAACGTGGACACTTACTACAACAGATCGCGCATCACATGATGATGAGTGCGCATTTGCGTTAGTCTCGGTCAACAGGTCGTGGTTTCAGACAAGACCTAAGTCCCTTCATCCCCTCCTTGTGGAGTCAAAAAGAGTACGCACATGATGTGTTAGATCCTATGGTTTCGTTGGGGGTCAAATGGTCGTATTGAAAGTCGTCTCTCAGTACACTCAGGCCTCTTGTGAGGTCTGATCTTTCTTCTTCTAAGCCCCTTCTTAAAGAGGTGATGGGTGGGTGGTGGTGGTGGCGGGTGATGGTGATGGGTGATGGTGGTAGCGGTGGGTGGTTGTGGTGGGTGGTGGTGTTGATATTGAAGGCTGGTGCTGGTGTTAGTGGTGGTGGTCGGTAATGGTAGGCGTTCGTGTTGATGGCGGTGGCGTTGGTGTTGGTGGTTGTGGTGTTGGTGGTATTGGTTGTGGTGGGTGGTGGTTCTGATGGTGGTGGTGGGTGGCACTTGGGTTGGTGATGGACAATGGGGGAGGATAACAGATGCGCATGTTCCTTCTTAGAGGTTAAGATCAGGAACAGATACACAACCAATGAAATCGACAAATGAGTTGGAGGCCGGCGGGAATAGTTGAACAGAATCTTCTGCAGTTGCGAAATCACCCGTATGTGAACATTTAGGAAGCAGATTATCCGCAAATATACGACATCGGCGAATCAAACAACCGGAGATTCCAAAGTAGTGGGCACTACCGCGTCCAAAGTCTAGTAAAGACTTCTGCAGCTGCGCATGCTGTACACGTAATGCGTTAATTGCTACAGTTCGCTATCGCTGACATTTGGATATGTTTAATTGTTTAGAAATGAGTTTCTAAGCATGGTCATATTACTATTCAGCACGCAGCATAGTCCCAAGATATTTAAATTATCTCGCAATACGGGATTTTGACTGCCAGAAAAAATAGACTCTGTAAATATAAATTCACTCGTTATTTTGGTATTCCGCATTAATACACGGAGTATATTTAAGACAAAATATATTTTCAGAGAATATGTAAAAAACAACTTTTATATTACTGTTAGGACAGTTGACGTCGTCTTTAGACAATAAAATTAAGGAAAGCATACCTGCCAGTAAAAAAAACGCTTTAATAATTCTCGAATAGTTTTAAACTTAATATAGTGTTACTTTCGCGTTCAGGATTCCCGAAAAACAAAGTACAATTTTCCATGCAAGAATGTCATATACTTTTATGGATCTTAAGAAAAGTTCGCATAAGACTCATAAAATTTATGGCCGTGTTGATAAACGAACAGATGTGATGTTTAATGAGTGTACATATCGCGCTCTCAAGAATGTCACAATTGGAAACCCACCGAGGTGCAGAGATTTTCACAGTTGGGTCAATATGGACAATTGGAAACACTTTTAACACCGAATGATAAATTATCAACATGCATACGAATTAAAGACGACGTCATCGGCCATAAATGAATGCGAAAATGTTGCCAAAAATAGTATTCAACTTTATAATGGCATCACGATTCACCGGAAAATGTCATACAAAGTAATTAATTAGTTTACAGTGTAGTTTTTTTCAAATGCTCAAGAGGAGGTTCATTCAAAACCAATATCCTGACTTGGTTGACGTATCTTGGAATTTACACGCACGATTATTAATATTTTAGACGAATCTAAGTAATTTTTTAAATTAGAAACACATTGCAGAATGCTGGTTAACGCTTAATGAGATTTCACATGGACCGTAAGTCAACTGAGTTTCCAAATGAACTATAAAATCCACATAGGACGCGAAAGTTTAAATTTGCGTGGTCTCTTGTGCAATGCATGAATAATTCGCCCAAACCCGTAGTGCAGAGACTAAAGGAACTGAAACCTTTAAAAAAATCTATGCGAACGTTTACTTTAATAAATTGGTTGAATTCTAACTATGATGACCGCTCTAATGAGAACATTCAAAACATTCAGTCATTCGGCTGACATTTCATGAGTTAGCCCACCTACTGTCGCCGGTCATGTGAACAACATTTCAAATTACAGGCTTAGCAGAGTATGTATTTAACCATCGTTCCTTTAAAGGCAAACTGCTGCCTGAATTGGCCGAATAACCTGCAAAGCGAAGCCCGAAATGCCAGGGATCTTAATTTTTAGCAATAAGATCTAGGTACTAGTTTTGCTATATTCTCCGTTTTAGGTCAAACCGAATCTTTAGCAGGTTCTCTGTTTGACAGTGATTTAAGACCTACTTCTTTACTCCCATCATGAAGCGCACAAAGCCGCTGCTAACAACCGGTTTATGTAAAGGTAAAAAACTACGACGTAAAAGGTTTTAAATCTGATGGAGATGCATGATACTGAAAACGGCTTCAGTAACGCGTTGAATGTTCAGCAGGTTCCCAAGACTGTGTTTATCCCTATAAGTGCAATAGGTGGGCTAACGCATGGAATGTCAACGGAAATCAAGAAACGCGTGTTCGTTTCGGGAAGATTAATTAAGTAGATTTGTAAAACTAATCATTACGCAGCACAATGATATACTAATTCAGTTGTCGCAGGATGTCAACTTTCGAACAATCGTCTTCCCGGCTGCAAGCAAAAACTCCTACTTTGTAATTAATGACAACTTACGTAGCATGCATTCGGCTCAATGATTTGCAATGCCTTAAAAAACTCAATAATATTTCATAAGAGAAATGCCTAAAAATATTCATTCTTTTACGTCCTCATCCAATTTTATACTCCAAAGAAGTGTATAATTCTGTTTTAAACATATTTCGACTTGTGAGATTTTTTAAAAGAGTGAAACAGCCATTCATAAAGTGTCATGTCTCTGCATTTACCAATGTGACTTGTAAAGTTACTCAAATGGCTCGAATCCACCGCTAGATTAAACGAACCCCAAATGATCTCCTCT
This sequence comes from Spirometra erinaceieuropaei, assembly GCA_902702965.1. NCBI lineage: Eukaryota > Metazoa > Platyhelminthes > Cestoda > Diphyllobothriidea > Diphyllobothriidae > Spirometra > Spirometra erinaceieuropaei. Next base: position 135,762 of record CACRXP010001105.1, on the reverse strand, counting down.
TAATACCGAAGAGAAATGTATGGTTATGTTTACGCGGAAAAAAATATAACCTGCTGTTTGGAAACCCTGAATGTAAGCGTAACGGCAGGTCGGGTTAAAAATTATTTGGAAATTGGAAAAGTGTTTTTAAGACGTAATGAAACCATTTACTCGTGTATAATATTGAAGCATGACATAATTTTCTATCGAAAGAACAAAAGATTGAACATCTTTGTGCATGTGTTTTGTGAAATATAATTGAATGTTTAGGGCGTCGAAAATCAATGAGTACTCTCTTATTTTAAATAAGATCACACAGCATTGGACTGCGAATTCACAAGACGAACTAATTTGAACAAGTGAACTGCAGTACTAAGCGCGATTAGGCGCGGATTCAAATGCATCGGGTGAAAGCGAGGCAACTTCAGAAAATACTAGATCGTGTAGGGGTGGGGTAGCGAAATCCACCTTTTGCTCTTCGTAAACTTTAAGAAGACAATGAGTGCATCTGAGACCACATTTCCAGTGCTGTAGCTTAAGAGAAAATGCTGGATTTTATGTAAGATGCAATGTGAAAATTTCGAGCGTTGCTTCCTTTTGCATCTACTTTAGTTCGAATTTCGCGCAGGTCCGAGTTCTGATTCGCATTGGCAAAATTGTTTGGGATCAAAGTAAATGACTCGCAATCTGAACATCACAGAGTTCCTTTACGTTTGCT
>CACRXP010001105.1:115282-134836 GCA_902702965.1 Spirometra erinaceieuropaei | reverse complement strand
AAGTCGCCGACACTGCTGTGGAGCATATGGTGGACATCCTCGGCAACGATGGTCGAAATGGCATCATGTGGCGAGCTGAGCTGACCGTCCTCGTGGTCCTTACCCCTCATTCCTTCTCCCGGTCACTCCAATCTTGATTGGTTCAATCACACTTGAGACAGGTTTTAGCAGGTTGAATTATCTGACTGAAGCAATTTTCTCTCTTACCTGGAACACGTAAACGTACTTTCGTATGTGAATCAGTTGCCTTTTAATTAAGGAATTAGATCAGTGTATATCCAGCTCAGTACTGAAAATCAGTCATTGAATACTGAACTGCCTTTTTTAAGAAATAGTTCATATTATGGTCGTTTAATGACGGGAACCTGCAAGATTAAATAACATGACATGGATGAAAATCCTGAAGGTCTCATGAGTAAGTATGTACAATCCTCACCGGACCACCCATCGACAAGTAGTTATGACGAAACAGGTGTTGTTTTCGACGAAGATGGCGAGAGTCAAATGAGTACTTTAATCTGTCGTCCATACGGCGGGGCCTGCGACCTTTGCTACGTGAAAATATAACCGCCAAGGCATAGGTTTAAGGGAAAAACTTAAGTTTGTAAAGGGTACGTATTAAAGAAAATAAAAAACATCCCTAGCACCACTTTGCGACAGACATGTGAGGCCTGAGGTAATAAATTGAGTATGAAGAGGTCCTTCAAACCACCACATGCTCGTGATGTCTGGACTTCAGTCTGGTCTGTGTTGGAGTCACGCGTGGGAGTAGGGCTCACTTATGTCTGGATGTAGACATGATGTCTGAAGCGGGTGCCACTTGTGCGTGACCTGACGGATCAAATGGGGAGACCTAAATGCAGGCGAAGTCTGTCTTTTTACTGCAACCGGTCTGCGACTTATTGGTGTCTGGCAGTTAGCGTTTCTGTCGACTTGTTGAGGTGCGATGGTCTAGAAGTTAAGGGTTTTTAAATCAGAAGGCAGAGAAGACAGTGAGATGGGCGAGGTCTACTGAGACAATGCAGCATCGGCAGCTGGTTTATTACAAATGTTTGGCTAGTTTTATCTAAATCAATATATACTACAGGGTGACGGAATGCCCAAAAACCCGGCGAAGATCAGAGAAAAAATTTACATCACATACAAATTTAAAAGTTGTGAACGTCACAGAACAACAAAGACATGCTAAGCGGACATTTGTGAAATGTTTCTGTAGAAGTCAGTTTAGCAGTAGGTGACCAGTTATTCCTTTTAAGCCCTTCGCCTAATTTCAAATGAAAATCACATGTCCGAATGTCCTTCTCATTCGGCAGTTTCTTGTGGATATTTTCATATTTCCTCTGCCTACTGAAACAACGACCAGCTAAACAGACATCTTCTATGGAATTTAATTAAGCGCTATGCGACCAGATATGCATTTTTATCTAAGACCCTTCGCATACTGCAAACTGAAATTGACACCTTTCAACTTCTGTTCCATTTGGTAGTTTCTTTTGGATACTTCTATATTGTCAACAGATATGGGCATATTGTATTCTGACGATTGAGCTCCCTTTGTCGGCTGCTTATGAGAAAAGAAAATATTAATTTAAGAATATCCCCGGAAAACATATTAGATTTTAACCTAGTTTACTAATTTTTTAAGTTTATTTACTGCTGGATGCCCGTGTGAAAGACAGGAAAGTCATGTCTGAGTGCAGTTTACTGAATTGTCTGGTCCCGCATTCCCTTCCACCACTCCAGCTAACAGACTTCAAAATGTCTTGTCTAGAGTCGACTCTTTTATTCTTAAATTTACTGGCGTAATGGCGGCAGCTAGTCTATTTTCAAAGAGTATAATTTACGGAAATGGTAATCAGTTGCTGCATCAAGTGTGGGCCGTGACATACACGTTTGAGTTTAACACCAATGTACACTGATCTTACATTCAGGCCAAATCCATGATTCCGGTCAAGCCTAACAGCATGACATTTTCTAGGATGTGCGATGCTCGCCTGCACTGCATTGCTCACTTTGCTATTCAGTTGAGTATATTTGTCAAAAGACACATATCACACATTCAGTATTCGGGTTACATTGTATATGTAAATGTGTTGTGCCTAATAGCGAAGGCTTCTAAAGGATTTTAGATTGAAGCCTCACTTACTAAATAAACTTCAGCGTCAAAAATAAAGAATGGAATCCTATGCTGGAATCTGTTGATATTAGTCGAAGAGCGAATATGTGTGCCTTCAACTATAAACTGTGTCTTCCTCCACAGCGCGCAAGATCAAACTCTGTGCCAGTGGAATAATCGCCTTTTAACAAACGAAAGTGGACCGTATGAACTAAAGGCAGTTATCTACGGAGACTACTGGGTAAGACTTCTCAGAATGTAAATATGCGAACACTTTGATTTTTGCGGGACTTAACTTAAACCATATTAAGGTGAATAGCGCTTGAAAAATCTACTGAGATTTGGGTTTTCTGTAGTTGTTATTAGTGCGCTTACCTGCAAGTCATAGATATAAATGAAGGTGGGATTTATGTTATAAAAAATGTGATCAGAGGATGAAGTTTTAGCATAACGTAAACATCACTTCTACCTACTGTTCTGAAGGGTTCATTCCATTGCCAATATTTGTTTTATACTTTAATTCAGGCCGGATGGATAGGAGAAAGTGGGTTTCATGAGGTCCGAGGAATGCCGGGAATGTGTAAATTGAACTCCACACTATTTCGCTGTAAAAACATAAATGGTTAGTTTATTTACTTTCTAATAGTCCTATTGCTGATATATGCATATAAAGAAATGTATGAAGCTATCTCGTGATGAATGGCTGAGCAATTTGTAGTTTGCTTTGGGTAATGTTTTAGCATAGCTTGAATGCTAACACATAAATAAATGGGTCCAGTCGTTTGGTTATTGTAAGAAACGAAGAGACGTGTCCCAGGAATCAGTCTTGAGGAAGAAGACACGACCGCTGCGACGAGGGTTTCAATTAGCTGACGTTTTGGATTCCTGCTCAAACCCGTCATCAGAGAAAAAAGCGATACGGGTAGTTCTTAATCTAATATCATTTGCAGCTCTTATTAGATAACTTATGGCGTCTCTTACGAGGGCTTTACTCCACCAATGGGTATATTTAGTTTACAAATTATCTTTTCATTTGTCCTATTTATTTGTTACTTACCAAGTAATAATAAAGCTGATCTGCGTTGCATCTGCATCTACGTTCGGGTTGTGCAATCTGCAAAATCCATGTAAAGTAGATTGTATATTTGTTTAGAATAGCACCATCAGCCAAAAATATCATAAGTTAGTAATTCCTTTGAACCATGTTGTGTACTTCATTAAAAACACTGATAAACGAACAGATATCTAACTATTTACGTGAGCGTCTGTCGAACCTAAAAAGCTCATAAAGCCAAACGCGTTAAGCCATATATCTCGATTATCCAAGTGCACACTTTGAAGAACAGACGAATCTCTACCGAACAATTACAGGAAAGGGGAGGTTTTTGCAATTTTCTATGGATAGGTTCTAATTAGATGGAGCATCCAAAATCACTGAAAAATATTCGCAGCAACTATGTAGTCCTTTCTAGCGAATGTGGTTTTTTCCAGCGATGCAAATGGACTGCATTTGAAAAAGCGGCATTTGGATATAAGCGAAATATCTTGAGATTGAGCTGCCTAATACTCAATAAAGAACAGAGCGTAAGTGCGTCTTCGTAGTCAGAAACATACTTCAGAATTTCAGTCTACAAATCCCGAGGTTGGCCAATGACTGTAAGTTCAAGAAGAAATTAAAATATCCATGCTTAAGAGTAGTCAGAACCGTAAACAAAAATGTTATTGAAGCCATGACCCTCTCCCAAATTTAATGACTAATCAGATGGTTATTCTCCATTTGTCCTCCTAAAGGAACGGGCAACATAAATTTTGCGATATTGGAGATAAAAAATATCAAAAACGTGAACTACGTGAACATCATGTCAGAATTCGGCCCGCAAACATACCCAATAACATTCCATCGACTAGGCCAAGCCGGAGACCCCACAAAGAAGTGCAAGTTACATTGTTTGAAAAATCAATGAAATATAATTCGACTTACGCACACATCCTTACACTAATGTAGACAGTTTCATATTTTTGTTCTCCTCTGTAGTTCACTTTCAGGTGGACTCTAACACAAAACTGGATATCTGTCCAAGTATAAACGCAGTCAGGCTCAAGTGGACTGTGAATGGTAACGCATCGGACGCTGGCGAGGTTAGACTTGTTTAATCGCATGACTCTAGTAAACTCACTGAACAACGTGACCGAAGTGAACTTTCTTTTAGTTCAAATGTCATGACAATGGAGTCCGCAGATGCACCGGAGTTTCGAATAGCGCCGGGGATATGGGAGTGTGTCGTACGTAAATTATATGTCCCTTTTTACAATTGTTTTAGTGATTCGTATTTTCATTGTTTATCAGTCGCATAAACAGTTTACACAGAAATGCACCAGGAAAATAAATACTTTATGTTAGACTTGCGGCTATTGTAGGGTGTAGGTATTTTTCACATAGTACTCCAAGACTCGGATGTGGTCTAAGAAGCATTCGTCGTATCATTTATGAACACCAGCAATGAATGCGTGAGCTACTTATCCGACTAGGCATCTGGTTGCATGGTAATTATGGACTATAGAAACGAAGCTTCTCATGCCTTATTTGCGGCACACGCACATTGGTGGACATGTTTTATGTACTTGCAAAATTTGCATTTACTTACTTGACAAGCTATCCCGCACTCTCAACACTTTACACTTTCCTGTAAAAGTTAATTTTGCCTTGCAGACGTAGTTGTATATTTGGACTCCACTTAAGGGAATTATAAGCATTTGATGTTGATCGGTCTCCGATTGACTGAGGCTTTTCGTAAACTTACGTATATTTAATTTGCTATGTCATCGCTTGCTTGCGATAGACCTGGGCAAAAGACGATGGTAAACATCAAAGAATATCCATAACGCTTCGTTGTGCAGACGTTTGCATATTTGACTACTCGCTCCTACTAAATTGACTAATTTCACGCCTGGGACTTGTCACAATTGACATAACATTTGGAAAATTTTGGTGCACAAAATATAATAATTCAGCGATTATTGCCATTAGAAGCGAAGAGACGAGTCCCAGGAAGTAGTCTTGAAGAAGGAGACACGATCGCCGGGACAAGAGCTTTATTAGCCTGACGTTTCAGATTCCTACTCTGATGATGGATTCGAGTAGGAATCCGAAACGTCAGGCTAATAAAGCTCTTGTCCCGGCGATCGTGTCTCCTTCTTCAAGACAGCGATTATTCTCTATGCAAAGAAAGTTGAAAAAACAAAATGATGCAGCTTAAAGCGAAAGTTGGAAAATTGAAGTAATGTTTAGTCTGCTTGAATTGCTTTAACGAATGGTGTAAAACCGACAGGGCAACGGGCTCGTGGCCCGGTGAGTAGAGGTGTTGTCTTCTAAACCAACAGGTCGCGAGTTCGAGGCTCGGGGCTTCCACACTTCGGGCTTGGGTATGGCTGGCTGACGACGGCTAATAAGCCAGAAATGGCCATTCCAGTCTCCCTTGTCTTTGTCGGTAATATCATTCTGCCGATTTATGCTTTTTAGACATAAGCGTTTACCCGACCTACTTCACTCACGAGGTCTATCTAAGAAGAAGAAGTATTGAAAGATTTGCATTTTACTCCTGCTCTCTGGATAGTTCCATGCAGAATTCAATGACATTCATTGTGGACTGGATCGGTAAGCTCGGCATCTCTACCTAAAGTTCACGGTCTCAAATTACTCCATCTTATATAACTATAGGATTCACTTTTGTGTCATCGTTTTTGCCATCGAGAGATTTTGTGTTTCCTCTCTAAGATAAAGTAATTTCAGCATAGTGAAACTGCACACTGCAGCTGGAGAAGTGTTGGCTCTAAATGGAAAAAATGGACATTCTGAGTTAAATCAAGTACGGGCAATCCCAGAGATGGATCTGACGGTTCTTCGCAGTCAGATGACGTATTTTAAACTCGAGGCTGTTTTAAAGGCCATCTCTGAGTGTATAGTACTTACATCTAAAATGTATTGCAGGGGTGCTGGCTGACAGTCGCCTGTAGGATGCTATGCAGACGAAGTCCTTCTGCCAGTGGTCATATTCACGCCCGGCTGAAGTCACATTTGCGAAAACTGCGAATTGGTTTTGATGATGCGATGTCGTATTATCTGCATTAAATGTTGAAGCTCTGAATTCAAGGCAGTCGTTACTTGCTACTTTAATGACCATGATAAGATTTCGCATAAATCCAAAATTTACTTTGAATTTTCGTATAATTTAGTAAACATGTTTCAGGGATTTTTGTCTTGTTTTGACCAAAACCCCCTATTTTTGGGGTTATGGTAATTTCCATTTTTGTATCTGATTGATTTTTCCCAAGATGGCAAATTTACAACTATAATTCTTTCAGATACTAATATGCTGGCAAAGCCTTCAGATCGACAGTTACTAGATAGTAAGTTGATTTTAATTAAAACTGTTTAAAGGACATTGTGCGCACTGCGCGTGAGGGCTAGAATAGATAGCTAGAGGCAACTGACTGCAATCCTACTAACTTGGAAGGGGACACTTTTAAAGAATACACCCTGCTTCCGATCATTAACCTGTGGTCACTTCGCTAGGGTACCGGCGAGTATTTTAGGACAGATCTTCTGTTTGCGGGAAGGAAATAGGGGCACCTTGTGCTACCTATGGGCTCTGAAGTAAAGACAGCACAATCACTCCGTAGGATTCCCACTTGCTTTTCTACACTCTCTGTGTGCAGATGAGTTCCGGGTTTGACTGTGGAAGTTAGATCACAATCGCTATTTTTGCCGCGGTTGAAAGTCGTCCGCGTTTGAGCTAGACCATAGCATAATCCAGAAGATATGAAGAAAGAAAAGCCTGACAGATTCTACTTTCCGAGATTTTAGCAAGTGTTTTCGGATGATGTCAATGAAAAATAACACCTACCAAATGCACAGCCTGCTGAATAGGCGCGTAATTAATGCGACAGTGACCAGAACATATTCGGAACAGATTACATATATATCATAGCAACATAATCCTTGAGCGCAGATAATGGCTGAAAGGTGAATACGATATGCTATGTGCAAATGAATGCGAAATCTGATTGTCGGGTTTTTGCAAAATTTTTGGGCAAGATACATATCAATGTGAGGGTGGTGCAGAAGGAAGAAGAAAGTAAAATAACCGAAGAATTTTGATGCTCAAGAGTAAACAAACAGTACAATAGGCATAGGGTAATTTCGGCACGTTAGGTGCAGATGGACGTATGCAGACGGTGAGTGATTTTCAAGACTGGCCTAAAAATCGGTCACGGGTGAGCAGTGCCTGCTTGTCGAAGAATCGCTCGAGGAAATCTATTTTAAAATAGTGCGATGCTCTAGATGACAAGGCCCTTGGTCGTGTTATTCGAGGTATGAGTAAACTTTCGTTGATTTTCTGAGTTTAAAAACTTCGCTTCTATCTCTATATGTGTTTAATGCCGTAGAGACCTTCTATTGAAGATGCTTTGACTTACGATAAACGCATATAAACAGCACCAACTATTCTGTTCAAATCTATGAAGGGCTGACTTGCTTTTCTGACGTAGTAACGAGTATTTGGCTTAGACGCTCAGTGACAGGATGATATTTCTTTGAAATCATGCAGTGAATACATAAAACCCTGATTGTATTTCAGTTGTGAACAGCTCGGCGCCGTCACCAGGTCAGTCTAGACATTTGAAAACACTTTTTACTTCATTGGACGGAAGTCGTCAGCCCGCCAGTCGCCACAAAATCTGTAGATAATTGCAAGTAAATAGTTTTGTAGTTGACACCCCTTAGCAAGTTCAACATCAAGCCGCACATGAACCAAATGTGAACGTTGCTTAGAATCTGCGGAAACTAATACAGGGCTATGTGCAGTTCGATAGTTGTACTGGTCTGTCGGAGAATGATGAAAGTGAGGCTTTTAATGATCGTGTAATGTCTTATATGGCATGGGACTTAAGAGAGTAATCTTTGACGTAACTAAACATATGCTTATACTTTTGACAAAATGGACGCTTAGATTAGAATGCTACAAACTTCGTTCTGAGTTTGCAAGATCCGATATCGTTTGTTTTCAATGCAAAAACTAACCATCTTTCAGTTTTCATAGGAACCACCACCACATCAACACCAAAACCAATAAAGTGTAAGTTGAGGCATACTAATGCGTCATTAATTAGTGACTACAGACAGCGTTACTGAAATATTACTTAAGTATCACAAAAAGACACGTTATTCCATTTTTGTGCATGTTCTTTCGGAACATATACGCATGTGATGAAAACCATCTATAAATGCGCCTTATTAAAACTCTGTGAATATCTCAGTATTTGAGGTTAGGCCGTAATCACTTCCGGCGCTCTTCAAAGCATTTGTAATTCTTAATGTCAAAGATCGACAGACGTAAAGTAGCCGACCTCATATCTAAAGGGACCAATACGGTTTTTTTAATCATATATTTTAGCTACAAAAGGACCAAATTCATCTTCATACACAACCACGACGATGCGTGAGTCAAGGCAGTTTTATACGCTTCCACTTTATTTGAATAAACACACTTGCTAGACAGTTACTTCACAAAATCCTGCCCTCTGGATGTTTCTATCTAATTCCACAAAATAAACGGACCTTCTGCAAGTAAAGTGCATTTAAATGAGAGGCACTCGAATAGAGATCTGCACTGTCCTGAAATATTTTTTGTTGTTTTAGAATGCATTATGCTCGCAATCATCGAGACGGGATGGTTGCTTGCGTACAGGATTTTCTAATCTTCTAACTGCAGGCAATGGGAGTTAAGCAAATAAATTCCCGTTTGGTAATTATTGACTTTTAAAGCCGGGTCGGCGTTTTTGGTGTCTAAAAAGTAATGTACAAATATTGCGTTCATGGAATTATGACCATACGTTTTCAGAAAAATCTGGACAAATTTTAGTGTGAGATTATTGCAAGATGCTAAGCCGAGGAAACGCGGCAGTGAGTATCGACCGATTGTTTAAGCTGCCTGAGATAAATTCAGCCATTCTGTATACGCATGGGTTTTTTGCATATAAACACCTTCCATAAAATTGCAGGAATATTTGGGAATAATGCCACTGAAACTTATGCCAAAACATGTCTTCCACACCACACGACGATGAGTTCGCACTTGCGTTAGTATGACACATAGGGCAAGCATATACGGTTACTCAATCAGTGAAGACACATATTCTAAATTGCTCCAAGTAAACGAATATAGAAAGAACTTAAATATGAAGAATAAACGCGTTGTCTCATAAAAAGCGGAATTTCGGTTGACATTTCATGACTAAGCCCACCTACTCTATATACGACACACCGAGACAATACTCCTTATAATTGTTGTTCCTCTTTGGGTCCAGGGAGGCTATACGGGTTTACGGGAGAAAATATGACAGTAAGAACCACATCGGCCCTTCAACGGCTTCTGTTGAATGTCTATCCAACTTTGAATGACAAGGTTTTAAATGACCTCAGTCTCTGCGCAACTCCAAGAGTAATTTAACCTCTACTTAAACACCAACATTCATAGAGAAAACTTAGACAAACACACAGCGCGTGATCCAGTAGGCCTTTAAACCAAACTAATCAAACGAATTGTATCTGCGAATGCATGCGATACCAGTCTGTGCGCTCGCCGCATTCTACGCTTTTTGAACACGTCTGGGGACCAGAACTGACGCTATTCAAATAAATGTGGTTAAAACGCCAGACATCAATGTGAACAATCGGCGAGTTGGTCTCGCCAAAACTGTTTGCCTCCAAGAGTTCTAGTTTTGCCCAATTGAAGTGTTTTCTTGACGATAATCGTCGGTATCTACTGTTCAAACTAATGCGAATGGGGAAGGAATGCAATGGGCTTCGAGGAGGCATTTACTTTTTTCTAAACTGATTTTGCCGATTCGAATCATATTGCGGGATTGTGTGAATAGTGTACTAGAATAAATGCCAGTGCAAAGTGTCGCTCGGAATTCCCACATCATATCCTGCAGGATATCTAGCGGTGTCTTTTTATTTACAGGGCTAGAATGTAGTTATACACACGTCCATTTTCTTCTAAAAGTTTACCAAGAGCAAAATGTGGATTTCACTATCTCACCCCGACACGATCGAGTATTTTCTAAATTGGCCCTGCTTTCATATTATGCACCTGAATCCAAACCTTACCGCGACCAGTTTTGCAGTTCAATTTTGGCAAATTATTTCGTCTCGTAAATTGACACTCCAGGGCAGGATGATCTTATTTGAAATATGGGAGTACTGGATCACCGAAAATTTCGAACCAACAACAACTTTGCAGTCATTCTTTCCTGGTGTTTATGATTTATTTTGCAGTTGCTCAAAGAAATCTCTTTGGAAACTGATTAAAACAAATGCCAGCTGGCAAGCCTCTAGTATTCTCGCGTTGGTTGAAGTGAGACAGCAGTTTCGTCCAGTTTTCAAACTTCTCCGCTGACCTCCATATGTTTCTCCCAAGCATGCAGACTTAGGTGCAGCCAGTGGTCAACTTTTGTGCTAATAAAAGGACACCGACGCAGAATGTTCCCATTCGTCGTCGACAGACAGTTGCAGTATTTGTCTCCGTGTGCAAGGAGATGGGGGATCAAGTACTTGATCATAACAGTCTAGAGATGAGACAGGCTACTTGTTGTAAAGACATATCAAAAAGAGGCGAAAGCCAGTTTCATAGCAAATCCGGTCTTTTAAGCTAACATATTATTTGCAGCGGCATTGTACGCTCCATAAGGGAAGTGAGGGAGTAAGTAATGCCGGTCCCAAAGCATTCACAGACGGAGAACATGCCGCTAATTCGGCTTGATCAAAAACGTGAAAAGTAGGAATACTCACATAAAGAGTTTTTTGCCGAAAAATAAAATGCTTGTCATTTTTGCCTGTCGTTCGCAGCTTATCCTAGAGGTTCACACAGTTGCTAATTATTATGAAAGCTACGGTGAACTACATGCTGCGCAGCGTTTGGAATGAAAGGCTTTCCTCCTACGACCGGTGGTTTACCAATATCCGTAGATAAATCCCTTTTGCAATTGCTATCATTATCTGCTTCCTTTGTAGTTTACGGTTTTGTCAGATGCCTTAGACTGACAAATGAATCTAATGCGGTTCTGATAGGTGAAATTGCGAATATATGCTCAACTGTTGGTAAAAATGTCAATATTCTTGAAACAAACACCAAAGGTTAAACGCCTCTGATGCCAAAATCGCTGATAAGGGAGCACCTTATGAATTGATGAAATGCCGCTTGGTAATTTGTAGGCAGTCCATTCACTCTGCGGCGTCTCCAAATTTATATCAAAAGCACTTGCTTTGAAGTCATCCAATTTCAAAAGGGTGCACTTTCGTTAGCACCTGACAGGTGATCAGACAATTGTGCAGATACTATGTTAAAATATATTTCGTAGCTAAGAAATATTTTGAAAGACCATGTGTCATTTTAAATGCATTTGACTGCCCTTGAATAAGCACATATATTGCAATGTTTTCATTAGACGCCTAAGGGTCTTTCTTCGGCGTTTGATGGCCATGCAGTGAAATGATTCTCTGAAGGTTGAAATAATGAGGAACACCTCCGTTGAAATACTGTGACCGAGAATTCGCATATCATACTTTACCTCCAAGGCAACATGCTGTTTTGTTATTATGCTCGTAAAACCAACAAGGTACAAAATTGATTTCCCCATCACCAATATCCGGTTAAGCTGCCGGAGTAGTCCTCAACTGATTTAACATGAAATTGATCAGTTTAAACAATCATCGCACTTCGAGTGGACCGAAGGATTTGCGTCCTAATAATTAACTGCAACACTCTTACTTTGTCGAGATGTCACACACTGCCACATTTTGGAGCTCCTTTGTCCCATGTCTTCTGTCTAAATGTAAATGGGCCTTTTTAACAAAATTCACAATGTTCCCAGAAACTTTTCTTTGACGAGATACAAACGATATCTACCGCACAGTTTACCACATTCTTGTCAGAAAACGACTTCCGTCCAAAAAGAGCACACTGCTCAAAACTCGGTATACTTAAAGTATTGAAGTGTTACGAGTTCGATGGCAGCGGTATAGAGAAGAACCCCACTTAACTGTCAGTAAACTATGGATCGCGTCATATGGATCAGATCAGATCGGATTTATTAAGGGAAAAGTAGGCGAGCGCCTTTGAACTACCTTTTGGTTACAATAACGTCATAAAAAAACAATGTGTAAGGCAAGTGTGAAAAAATTAGGTAAGTGATTACATACAGCAAGCATTGGTCACTGGTATGAATTTGTCTGTGAATGCCTTCTATGTCAAAATTGTACAATATCCAGTACGGCAATGAATGGACCAAGTAATATCGAAGCAAGCGCATATGTGGCGGTCAGGAGATAGCGAAAATTGAAAAACGTAATGTTACTAAAATATAGGGAGTAGCATGCTTTGTAACATAAAACGTTGGATGGGGCGGGTGGCACAGGGGGGAATTCGTTAGTTCTGATGCTGTGGAGGTACATATCCCTGTACTGGTCAAGTTTTCTCTTAAATGAGTCCACGGATGAGGACATGACGACACCCACAGGCAGGGCGTTCCATGCATTTACCACTCTGTGGCTGAAGAAGGACCTCCTTGCGTCCAGTCTCGCTCCTGTCACACGTAGTTTCAGAGGGTGTCCTCTCAAGCTAGTAGTGGTGGCCAGCTCAAAGAAGTCGCCGGATGCGAGGCAGCAGTCCTGACCCCGTAACATATTAAACGTTTGAATTAAGTCGCCACGGAGTTGTCTGTAGTCCAGGGGAAAGAGGTTAAGATTTGAAAGTCTGGTTTCGTAAGGTAGGTTTTTGTGACCTCTGACAAGCCTGGTTGCCCGTCGTTGGACTTTTTCGAGGGTGGTACGATCCTTAACAGTCCAGGGTCTCCAGGCCTGAATGGCAAATTCTAACTGTGGGCGAACAAACATCCCGAAGACCTTGCGGAAGCGCTGTTCATCGAACTTGGCAAATGCCCGCTTAATGAGATATAAGCTGGACATTGCGGATTTCGCTGCTTTCAAGCAGTGGAATGATGGCTTTAGTGAAGATGCTATCCACACCTCTAGGTCTTCCTGAACCTCTACCAGTGGCAGCGGTGTGTGATTTAGATAGTACGTCTGCCGGTGCGCAGAGCTGGTTCTGCCAATCCTCAGAATGTTGCATTTGGTAACATTAAATGGGAGGAGCCAGTGGCCTGACCATTTTTCGAGTCGGTCTAAGTTTGCCTGTAAATTTGCTTCATCGTCCTCGTTGCGGATGACGGTCCAAAGCTTTATATCGTCAGCAAACACGGCAATCTTGCAGTTCAATCCATGGAAACAGTCATCAATATAGATGAGGAAGAGGATAGGGCCAAGAACGGAGCCCTGAGGTACTCCGCTCGTAACCGTCACCTCTGCCGAGTGCTGGCCACCAAGACGAACAGTCTGGGACCGACCGACCAAAAAGTTTTCAATCCACTTCAAAAGCTTGCCTCTTACCCCTATGAGGCTGAGCTTGTGTAGGAGACGTTGGTGTGGCACGCTGTCAAAGGCCTTCTTGAAGTCTATGTAGGCCACATGCACAACGTTTCCTTCATCAATCGCTCGGGTCCACTGTTCAAGGCAGTAGAGTAGATTGGTCAAGCAGGACCTCCCTCTGCGGAAACCGTGCTCTGCATCGCACAGAAGATGATTTTGCTCTAAAAACCGCATCAGTTTGCGTTTGATTATTCGCTCCATAACTTTGCAGCATATGGAGGTGAGGCTTACTGGTCGGTAGTTGTTTGCGGAAGCGCGACTGCCATTTTTATGAAATCCACGCGGTCTTCCACTCAGGAGGCAGTCTGCCTGCATCAACAGAGGCTTGGAAGAGGACGCTCAGAGGTTCTGCCAATTCTGTGGCTAATTCCTTCAACAACTTTGCCGGTATTTCGTCAGGACGGGGCGAGGTCCCTTCTTTTAGCTTCAGTAATTCCTGTTGAACAATAGGTTTTGTGAGAACCACTGAGTCAATTGTCGGGACAGTGTCCACATTACAGTGATCAGTGGGTACAGCGACTTCTCTCGTAAAGACCGACTGAAAGAACCTGGACAGATGCTCAGCCTTTTCGTCGTCCTTGTAAAGTTCAACGCCATCATCAGTTTTTAGCATAGGGATGGGATCCCTGTTGCGAGTACTTTGTCTTATGTAGTTGAAGAAATGTTTTGGGTTTTCTCCTGCACAGTTTAAAAGGTTACCCTCGAAGTCTTGGCGGGCTTTGTAAACAAGGCACTTTACCCTATTCCGCTGAGCCTTATACCTATTTCTTGATTCAGTTGTCTTGTCCCTAAGATATGCTTTCCACAGCTTTTGCTTACGGTTTACTTCAACTTTTAGTGAACCCTTTAGCCATCGGGGCTTGCTGGTGATTTTCTTTTTCGACATAGGGCAGTATCTGATGGTAAGTTCATTCAGTATGGCCTTAAGTTCTAGCCAGTCCTTGAGGACACACCCCGTAAATGCTGCTTTCCAGTCTCTACGACGCATGTCGAGACGCATTTGGTTGAAGTCACCACGCCATATGTTGCGTCTAATCACGATGCTTTGATCGGGTACAGGGAAGAGAGAATACGTCCACTGTAGGACTACATGGTCGCTTTTTCTGAGAGGGAGTAGACAGTTTACAACATCAACGCTTTCCGGTGCCTTTGTCAATACAAGGTCTAAGCAGTTAGCTAGTTGTCCTTCACGTAGTCTGGTTGGGGATAAGACGTGTTGTGTGAGATGCGATCTTTGCACAGAATTTAGGAGGCGGCGATCAAAGTTAAATTCTGAGCCCGGGGCAGAAGTCAGATTCCAGTCGATATTCGGAGCGTTAAAGTCGCCCATAATCATGACATTGGGTCGGAGGGAAATCGCTTCTAATTCCTCTAGTAGACTACTGTCTGATTGCGGGTCGTTCCTCGGTGGGCGGTAGACCGTCAGGATCTCGAGAGGTTGTGACCCCGGCGTTTTGACGGTGAGCCAAATTGTTTCAGTTGTGCGCGCGAGCTGTGCCTCTTTTGCTGACGCATAAAGGCCATATTTGACATACACGAGCACACCTCCACCTTGACGTCCCACCCTGTCCTTTCTGAACAAGTGATAACCAGATAAAGTGACTTCGCGATCGTCTACGCTCGCGGACAGCCACGTTTCAGTTATGGATATAACATCGCGTAAAGTTTGGTTAACGTAGATTTTAAGCTCATCTAATTTAGATAGCAGACTTTGCGCATTGGAATACAAGCATTTTAGCTTTTTTTCCTTTGGTAAGCCGGCTATGACGCCGCCTTTGCCAGTTGTCTCGGCTGTGGCGACATACGCACGGGCCGTGTCCATATGAAGCGGGACAGTCGCTCGATTATGCAGTTGTTGTAGATAACCAGGCCTTGTTCGCCATTCATTTGTCGCAGCCGTAGCTCCTGAACTAACTGTCGGCGTTTTATCCGCTCCGCTGGTGTGTAATCCGGCTGGAAAAAACTCCTTGGTGGGAATATTTTAACCTAAAACGTCTTGAGAGGATGAGATCAACATGCTCTTTGCAACTCAGAACAATTTTAAGGGGCCTAGGATGCGGTGAAATAGCGGGTTCAGTAGAGCGCTTTCCGAGTCTGAAGGCTTTCAACGCGGAAATTTCTTCGTCGGGTTGAAGCAGTGTGTTTAGAAGACCTTGGAACAAGCCGAGACCAGCTAATACGCGTTCTTTAGGTGTATCTGCTTGAGGCTCCTGAAGTCCCTGTATTACTAGGCACTGTTCTCGGAGCGGCCGGTCTTGGTTGTGTGATGTTGGTGACTTGGGAGTTCCTGGCGAACCATTCATGATGACATTCTGGTTGCCATCCACTCCAGGGATCTTTTCTGCAGCTAATGATATCGTGTTTAGGGCAATACTGCTCCTGTCTTTTATGTCACTACAGAGGATATTTGCATTTGCCGCGTCTGTGTCTACGCTGGCGCTGGAGGTTTCTGTCGATTGCTCAGACGAGCTCTGCTTTTCCACCCTAGGAAGTTCCTTTCTTCGAGTACTCCGAAGTCGTCCGATTTCCGTCTCTCTCTCTTTTCAGTCGTCAGTCCACTTTGATTTAACTGCTTCTTTTGATGTGACCTCAGTTGCATTTGAACGGTCTGAGTATTATTATTAATTCCTTGGTTCTCCTCGGTCACATTGCGGGGGGCGGTGATCGTCTGCTTTCTGCTCTTCTGCGGGGGATTAATATCATGCCTTGTCATATTCTCCGCGATTTCCTCTGAGGTTTCCGTTCATGCGGTAGTCTTTTCTATGTCGAATCCTTTTACCTTCTTCTGTGGTGGAGATCGGACAGCTTCTACGCTGCCAGTGAGCTGGTCATTGTTCTTCAGCTGGGTAGTTATCAATGATGAGAGTGTACTGCCATTATCACTTCGCAACTTAGTTTGCGATTTTGGAGTGTCATTTATCATCGCTCTTGTTGAGGGTGAGGCTGTATGTTCATGTTTCCGTTTACCTTTTCTCTTAACACTCTGTTCATTTCTCAGCCAGCGATCTCCTGAAACGGTGATCCCTCTACTAGTGGGTTGCTGTTAGTCAACTCTGTCAGTTTCGAAACTATCTGTTGGCTGCTGCTGGATTCATCAATTGACCTGCATTTATCATACTTTAGTAACAATGCAATGAGATCTATAAGGAGGTTCATGTTCGTCTCCAACGACGTAATGTTTAACGCGAGATCTCGACAATATTTATTCCGCGAACCACAATTTGAAGGTTTATCATCTGGTAGAAAATCTTGTGTAGGCGTAGCGAATTTCCCGGGATAATTTGCGTTGCGGGCCACCTCCGTCCTGTTTTGAACCACTTCTGGCGTACTGCGTTCGTTAGATCCTCCCTGCCCGACGTGAATCGACGCTGGTCCGCATGGAGTTGCTAGTGCACTATGTTCATGACAAAATCCGACACATTCCCTAACCGTGGGGCTAATGCAATTAATATTCTTTGAGGTAATACCATCGGTGCCGATGGCCGAGGGGTCTAGGCGTTCGCCTCGTGAGGCGATGGTCGGAGGTTCGATTCCTGCACTCCATGTCTCTTTTTTCATCCCGCGGAACTGATGGATCGTACACTTCTACATTTCCCATGTCTCAATGCGCCAAAGTCAAGGATACAACAACGGCCGAAAGGTTGGCAGCAGAAGACAGACACAATCAAAAGAAGACCTAAGGCTTTCAGATGTCAGGGAAGCTTTAGACAACGGAAATCTAAGCGAATGCTTCGAGACTTCAGACAACAGAAACATAGTCAAATTTAACGGTACTACAGTTAACAGAAATTTAAGCTAATGCTTTGAAGCAAAGGTACAGCTAAAGACTAATTTCGAAGTGAGACTCAGCCTTTGTGGAAGTTTTTCTAAGCGTTTCGTTGGCTGGAAGATTGGTCTTTTTAGGCTCGTATGCAGAACTGGTAGTGTCGAAGTCCACGTTCTGCAAAGGTGGTGTCGTAAATTGATGACGATGCGAATATTGCTGTCTGTGATTCAATTTTCTAAAATCCGTTTGACTGCAAGAGGATCCAGAGTGCGGAAATCTCGAAGAATATTAACCCCTCGGAGGACGAAAATTTGAAACCAAATTCGAAACGCGGGATTGTATCTTGGCATACGTTTGCAAGCTGTTGCAGAAATTAAACTGCCAACAACGATTACTTCCTACGACCTCACACCTTAACTCAAAATCCGTTATTTTTTGAAATTTACCTTTGTTTATTGTTTAATTATTACTCTCATTTCCGCTGTCGTACAATAGCGCAGGATTAGGCTTTCGACATAAAGCCAGGCACTTTCTGTGTTTTCTTTCACTGTGTCAGCTTACTTTCTAGCGTGCTGCCCCACCCACGAAACTCCCTTTACCATAAATCCCGCATGGCACGATCCAGGGTCTACTGACAGTTAAGTGAGGTCCTTCTCTATACCGTTAGCAGTTCGATTACTAAATGACCTCCATCCCTTCTTGTGGAGTGTGGGCGGAGAACAACTATAGCCAACTACCAGTCGCCAAGCACTGTCCGCAAATTGTGTATTTCTTTATAATCTTCACGAAATAGCCGTTTACATGAACCAGTCGTCGGAAAATATGCGCTTATACATGGCGAAAATACAAAAACGTCAATTTGGAGCTGGCGATTTAGATAGAGATCCAAGCATGCCATGTTCATCTGGAAATAGGCGAGTGGACTTGGCGACCTAGAATTAGTGACAGAAGGAACATGTGCACATCTCTTTACATACTGGTAATTTGACTTCCATAGAAATATTTACTGAGATTATTTCGCAAACATCGCTATGGCATGCTATCAACGTCCTGTGAAATGCTGCCCTGTGAATCGCCCAGCGATGTAAATCTACTTTTTAAACTCCGGCCGGTTATCATGTATTTAAGTAAGTTCTAGGCATTCCGTCGTTCTATAGTACGTATTGGGTAAATTTTAATAAGCAAACATTCAGAATTAACAAGCTATCAAAGCAGAACCTCGAAATAATCCCCGTCCGTTCGCAAATCGACTTGTCGCCATTCTTATGACCCACTGAGGAAATGGCATTGAGGCAAAAATGTGTACCTGTTGGAAAAGATTTTTAAGATCCAGCGACAACAGTGGTGGAAGAGATTGACAGCAGTGTGCAGATTCAGTCAGTTCAAAAAACCGCCATAAGAAAAGAATCTAGCGCGAAAGAGCTTACATCTATGCCGAGGAAATTTAGCCCAAGTATCCCGCAGTGCTTAAAAACACACTCCACTTGGTGAGACAGACACCTGTGCTGCAGTTTGGAGAATACGTAAGGGTCATCCTGGAATAAACTAATCAGCCCTCAACCCGTATCATGTCAAGTCTAAGGAATCGTTTTCTGATGATTCAGTCAACAGCATATTCCACAAAGAAAATCATAAGTTCCAGGCCGGAGCAGGGGTTGCCAATTGAAGTAAAGATGAAAGCGTCAGTTAGCACCGCTGTGTCCAGTGATTGGAGACGTCTGCAGAATGTTCTCCGCACACGTTGTATCTTTGTATAACCGAACTGCCGTTTTTCCGTGATAATAGTTGGAATGAAATTCGAAAACATGCTGTTTTTTCCAATCTCTGTCATCACACTCTAAGCGTGAGATCTCATACTGTGTATCAGTAGAAATTTTAGATGTGCAATTTAAATGCGATTCACATGTGAACTGCAGACCATTATTTTCGAAAAATATGCTACAGTACGGGTTGCGCTGGAGGCCGTTACATTCAACCATGCCACGCTAAGTAATCGACAACGGACTCTTATTCAAATTACATACAGTAGATGTGCTAGGTCACGAAATGTTGACCGAGATTCGATAATGCGTTAAAATATTGATCACCATGCAGCATGGTTCTATAATAATCAAGTTACTTCAGGAT
>CACRXP010001105.1:103564-114880 GCA_902702965.1 Spirometra erinaceieuropaei | reverse complement strand
TCATGATGACTGCCCGATACACGCTTAATAACCAAATGAGCGCGGACTCGATCCGGGGAAAGGTCCAAATGAAGGGTCAGTATGGTTGACTCGTGAAGATGAATAGGCCAGGAACAGCCATCGTAATCTCCATTGTGTTTGCCAGTAATCTCTTTCGGGTAGTTTTGTCCGCAACTGCGCGACTGCATAATGGTCCTAGACATCACCCCATACTACAGAGGGAAGAACGTGTGCCGTAAACCGACTGAGGGGCGCATATCAACATGGTCAGTGTTCCCGATCAAATCTTGTAGGACATCACAATCGTGGCGAAATATATGCAGTGCTGGACTTATTAACACTCAATACCCAAAAAAACAATGGGAAGGGCGCTCACCGATCGTTCATACGGAACTCACTCCTTCTGTTGTGCCTTACGGGCTCTCTCTCTCTGGAGCCCAACCAGCAGCCGCACAACGGCGCATGGCATAGGCAGAATGGCATTACCGACAGTCTTCCTTGTCTTTGTCGGGAATGCCATTCTATCCAAGAGAACGTTGGTTCGGTCTTCGGGGTCCATACACCGAGCGTTTATAAAGCTGACTCATGGCAGCTGATGAGTCAGACATGGCCATCCAAGTCTCCCTCGACTCGTGTGGAAGTCTGCTTCTCTCAATAATGTCAGTCGCTGTGTGGCTGTCTGGGGAGATCTGCCTTATACTTTGAAGCGCAATGAGACAGGCGTATCCTGTAAATAGACTGATGTTGGTGACGAAAGCAGTTAATATTCCTGAACGCAACTGTCAAACAAACGCAACCCGTGATTCAGTGGTTGAGCCATTCGACTTTTACAAGTCTCATAACAACACAAACGCAGGCTTCGTCTTCAGATTATCTTCAATGCTAAAGGTGACTTTGTGTTGGCTGACAATGGTTAGTAAGCCGGAAATTCCCATTCCCACCCCTGTCCTCTCTGTTGCTTATCTCGTTCTAGCAATAATATCTGTCGCTCTGTATCTTAATTGAGTTTTAATGATCAAAAGAACGAGTCTTCATCCGAAACACATCTGTGAACGCATATCCAGCGTAGTTAATTTCCGCTATTGGATCCGACAGGGAAACGAGTCCACGGTCCAGAAGCAACAGTGCCGGACCCATTTGGGGATTCTTAGAGCTGACTGAAGATGGTTTATAAGTGAAAAAAATGCTGTCTCACTCACCGTTGACGTTTTCGGTAGTCCCAGGCTGTATACACCTATATATGTATCATACATAAGTATTTTCTCGTAAAAAATCAGAATTCAATTTTATTGCACGTGTGGGTACGATGTAGCATAAATACTCGCAGTCTCAGAATACATCTCAACGATACTCTCCCGCAATCCAAAAGTTCACTTTTTTAAGAGGAGCATCAAAATAAGGCATTATTGTATGATGTAAAGCATATGTCAATGAGCTTTCTTGGCATATTTCCGAAAGGGAATAATTTAAATCTGAAGAAAGTCCGGCAATTAGTAAAATAATATACACAAAATAACTTGTCATTTTTGATGAAAATGCTTTCGAAAGACTGGTGGAAATATGTCTATTCAGAAGCCAACATTTTCCGCGCACGCAAAATATATCGCTTGTATACCGTAAATTATGTAATACCCTTGGTTCGCTTAGCCAAGCCGTACTAATAGGAACCATATTCACTGTATCAGTTAGTTTCGAGCGCTTGGATTACGTAGTATTTGTAAGTTGTTATAAGCAAGCCATCAGTAAAGTGTGTGTGTGTGTTTGTATATGTGTAAGCTAAAGCAGGTTTGGAAAAGATACAATGAAATTGCTTAGTTGAAAAAAATACACCCATGCTCAACCATCGGTTTCAGAGGACGGTGATTTAATGATAGAAGCGAACAGGCGAGTTCCAGGTAGCAGCTCAGAAGACGAAGATGCGATCACTGGAATAAGAAATTTATTGGATTGACGTTTTGGATTCTCACTCGAATCCATCATCAAAGACATTCGCAGATAAAGTTGATGGTGGCACAAGGCGTGCAGTATTTATGGCACGTGGCCGCCGTGGGACCGTATGGGCACTGCAATTAACAGTTCTCGTAATCACCGCTGGGGTCGTAATCGATGCGGTGGTGGCTTGTCAGTTCGAGTCCTAGTCGTTAATTGCCGTGATTTCGTCATCCGTGCTGGATGCTAATGTGACGATTGCTCGGAAAATTGGCTCACTGCCACTGTGATAATTGTTCGCCCGCGCCCTCCCCACGTGACTGATTCCCCTGCCCAGGGAAAATCTCAGTAACGAATATGGTACCCGGAGGTCATTGTGCCTGTTGATGGATTGCAGGCCTGAGAACCATGACTCGAGCAGCTCGAGGCTCACGCGGTTGTCACCCCTTACGAGGATTTCGGCCTCTTGAAATTTGAAAATATGGCCGGGTCCCGTCGAGTGTGCCGCCACCTGAGAGTTAGCGTCTCCCCGCCTCATTGCTGCTGCGTACTCGGCAACTCGCGTACGGAGTAATCTCCCAGTTTCTCCGACATAATTGCTTTGTCCGCAACTACACCAGATCCAGTAAATGACTCCAGACGTGTCCTGCCGTGGCAGCCGGTCTTTTGGCCTCATGACTTCGTTTCTTCCGGCCTGTGTGCAACCCCAAACCCAAGTGGAGTGAGAAGACGACTGACGGTGTCCGAGACGTTCTTCACGTACGGAAGAGCCCGCCAAACTTTGGGGCCGATTGGATTTGATCTCTGGTGTCCTTTTTGTATGCACTGGTTGACAGAGTCGCGCGGGTAACCATTAGCTCTCATTACCCGTACGCTCACGTACTCTCTTTTCCAGGCGCCTCGTTGTACGGCCAATGTATCCCGCTCCACAGGCGCAAGTGAATGAGTAAATACACATTGATGTGGTCTGCAACGGGAGTCGGTCTTTACCTCCCAAGCGTAGGAGGGGAGAGTTAGTGAAACATACACGTAAGTTCGCCGCAAGGAAAGCGCTACTGATCGCTGTATTCAGACGTCTTCTTGCTAGGTCACTTGTTGCGTCCTCTTGAAAAGGCAGTCTTATAAATAAGTCCTCCTTTTCTGCAGTTGCCATGGTGGGCTTTGAAGTGCGCTCCCCTATATTTCGAAGGATAAATCTTTCTGGGTATCCGTTTTCGTGGAGCATATCCCGCAGCTGCTGGAGTTCCGTCTCAACAGTCTCAGGAGAGCAGATACGTCGCACTCTAGCTGCCAATCCCTGGACCAAATTGCGTTTAATATAAAGGGGAACAAAACTGTGAAAATTAATGTATTGTCCCGTACAGGTTTTCTTTCGGAATACCTTTCGTTGGATAGACCCATCCTCTTGTCTGTGCAGAAGAACATCGAGGAACGTGATTTCATTGTCTGCCTAAGGCTCTGCAGAGAACGTTAGCGAGTAGTGTGAATTGTTGAATTTTTGAATCAAGGCGTCTGTGCCGGTGGTAACATCCGTCAGGCAGACACACAGCTTACGTCCCCCCTCTCTCTCGCACCTTTGACCCAATGACCACGACACGCCGACCAAGCCATAGCACGCCTCGTCATGCGAGTGGCGTATTAATGATGATTGACGTGGGAACGATGGTTGTTAATTGTCCCTGTATCACTTATCAGCCATGTGACTTCGCATAACTTAAACTTCTATGTAACCGTTTTGGCCTGATGAAGAGTTGCCGAAAACACGGGTTTGCCGAGTTGATTTTCAAGTGCTTTTTATCGTTCTCCCTACTACACGTGGCATGGAAATTCATTGCCGAAAAAGTAAACATCATAACGAAAGACAACAATAATAATGCCTTGAATCAGTAAAAACACCTTCTTTAATAAGTGCTCCTCTGAAACTCTGCTTTTAGATGGTTCGTTGAGGGATATTTCTTGAATAAGTGTTTTCGCTGTGTATGAGACAACGGATTTTTTTTCATTTTAAAGCTCTTTTTATATGTTTTTACTTGAAGGCATTTGGAATATGTGTCTTCACCGACTGGGTTACCGTATATGCTTGCCCCAAGTATCAGAACATCTGAGATTGTAATTCGAATTCCGCGGTCATTGATCGCTTAGTGTTCGAGCGCTCTGTTACTAAGGCCCATACACTTTGTTTGAACTTGTGTTCAACGCTCGGATCCTGCAAACCTGCGTTTGGGTAAGACTGACTGACGACGCCTAATAAGTCGCAAATGTGTCATCACAAAGTCCTTTGTCATTGCCGGCGTTCTTCATTCACCTATATTACTAGTCAATTAGCGACTAACTACAAGTGCTGTATATCAAACTAAAATAAATAGATTTCGTTACCAGATCGGTAAAAGCATTTCTAGTGAGTATGTTCTTATAAGTAAATGGCCATGCGCATTGCAGACACTGGATATCCAGTATGTTTCTATTTTAGTTAAAAATTTCTAGATGATAGAGGACACGTATATTTTAAACACAGGCTCCGATATATGCGAGTAGAAGTGCCATCATTGCTGTTTTTACACGCGGAAACTACTTATCGAGCTTATTTAACACAATCCAATCTTTAAAACTACTTTTCCCATAGGGTTTAATAGAAAAATGGTCAAACTTCACTAGAGACGAGAGTTTTCTGAGAGCCGAAGATCAAGGCAAAATTTTGATCCCCAAAGAAACCTTCAGGTCCAACACATCATGTGCGTACTCTGTTTGCTCCACAAGGAGGGGACGTAGGTCATGTCTAAAACCACGACATGCTGACCAAGACTAACGCAAGTGCGCAGTCATCATCATGTAATGCGCGATCTGTTGTAGTAAGTGCGCACGTGGGATTAGTCCTCATAGTTTGAATTCCACCAGTTTATCATAGCCACATTTCACGTAGCTTATTTGACGGAGTCCAGGCCGTTTAGTCTATTTCCGAAGGGTTTTATGTGTATTATTTTCACATTTCTCAAGAGACCACGCCACTATTATCCTCTGCGTGCTCAGTACATTTACAGAACGCAATTGACTTACCGTAAGTGCAATACTAAAATATGTGTTGATTTGACAGCATTACATAGATGGCTCTGGAATGTTAATAATCTTGCGTGATAATCATAAAATAATTCATTAATATTAAGTTATTGGTTTTCGATTGAACATTTTAATCACTTGAACTAACACAATGCGAATTTAAAAGCACAAACTTAATTCCCCTGGAATTTTCAGCATAGCCACATATATTGCGTGATCTCTATTCTCATGTCCTGCTAGTGGATGTGGACTGGGGAAGCATATGCGATCCTTGGCAATATTTATCCGAACCACTTTCGATGAAACACTTCGGTTTCTCACAAGAATCCCACTAGCGGGTCATTCGTTTCCAAGGAAAAGTGGCAACTTTGTCAATTTTTTGAAGAGTTTTTATTCTGAAGTGGTCGTTTGTGGCCCAGGGACGAGAATAAAGTCGGTTTTAAACGGATTCGATAAACAGCCACCAGACCATCACGGTCAATCAGCAATTTAAATTACCTAAAATATGCCGATCTATGCAGAGACCAGGTAATTGTTCTAGCCAAATTAAAGGCAAAGAAAAAAAGATGCTGCGATTTTTGAAAGAACATGTCCCACATTAAATCTATTGGAGTCCCAGAAGATTTTATTTTCCAATTCAGACGAGAACAATGAAGTGCGTTCAGACAGCCACCACGAAGCAGTGAGAACATTCCCAACACAAAAAGCAGCAATGATCCTGCCTTACTTGATTTATTTACCTGGCAGCTAACATCGCCGGATTTAACCCAAATTTCCGTCCAGAATTATGTAAATGGATTACGACATTAAATGCGAAAGGAATTAAAATGGGTGCATGTCTGGAGGATCCCTCCATCTCGGTAAACATAAAGGTCAAAAATGCCAAGAATTTGCATTGAATGCGGTTGGGATTGTAGGCAGATGGGGCAGTCGTGCAGGTGTCTAGGCTGAATGAGCCCTATTACCGTGCATAAGAAGCATACTGTCCTGCAGAGTAACAAGAACAACGAGTAACCTTCTGTCAGTCTTTTGATGCAGTGGGGTGAAAGGGTCACTACTTTCGTCAGAAGGCCAGTCTGTCGTGTGTTACCATGCGAAACTACCCATGATGGGTACTCAGGACGTAAAGTGCCATATGTCTTCTAAACTAGTTTACTGACCTTTCCAAGTGACTGATCTTAGATCAGAAGTAGTTCATTTTCCACCCAGAAGCCCTACGTTAGGCTTTGATCGACATTTGCGAGAAGCCTACTGCGTCTTCTAAGAAGAGGGCTGCACAGTTTGAATGACGGGACTCAGTAGTAGACAGGGAGTTAAAAGCCACAGTGCACTGCCCATCTCTACTGATTTCTCCAGATCGCTAACGTAGTATTTAGTGTACTAAATAACTCACACAGAAACCGCATACGTGGCTCTTCCCAGTTAGGAAAATCATGTCAGTCTATCAAAAGAGGTCTAACCTGGACGCATAGATACTCTCCTGCTAGCATTTTAACGTTCAAGACAACATTTTGACTCACAAAGAAACCATAGGATTTAAAACATCATGTGACTGCTCTGTTTGGCTCCATAAGGAGGGGATAAAGGGACTTAGGTCTTGTCTGAAACCACGACTTGTTGACCGAGACTAACACAAGTGCGCAATCTGTTGTACTTAACGAACGCATTAGTGCGGCCATCACAGTCATACCTTCCTTTGAGGGTAAAATTGAGAGAAGACGTAATTTTCAACAGAATGAGCAAAAGAAGGAATATTTTTATGCATGCCTTCCATGAAATATAATTGGACAGTGAGGAAACTTCATGCTACAGAAGTAGTCATTTTTTGCGGAGTATGGTTTTTGGATGCAGCCGGAATGAAGTTTGTTCGATAGACGGCGTCCGAAGATAATTGAAATATTATAGAATTCCGCTTCAGGTTGACTGATTTTACAACCCTATTTAATTAATCTTTTGGAAACGAAACTGCATTTCGCAATTTCTGTTGACATTTCATGATAAAGCCCACTTGCTGTATGTTTTTAAACGGCATTCAAACTATTATCCCTTAAAAAATGGCGGTTGGATTACACAGAGTTACAACCCGCGCGGAGAACATTCTGCAGACGTCTCCAATCACTAGACACAGCGGTGCCAACTGACGCTTTCGTCGTGGCTTCAAAATTGGCAACCCATTGCTAGCCGATTCACAGGACGTTAATAACCTGCCTGTGCGCTTTACCTTCTGTCACTAAGTCTAGTTTGTCAAGTCTACTCGCCTATTTCCAGTTGAAAA
This sequence comes from Spirometra erinaceieuropaei, assembly GCA_902702965.1. Lineage (NCBI taxonomy): Eukaryota > Metazoa > Platyhelminthes > Cestoda > Diphyllobothriidea > Diphyllobothriidae > Spirometra > Spirometra erinaceieuropaei. The sequence continues at coordinate 107,622 of CACRXP010001105.1, read as the reverse complement.
TGACATGCTTGGATCTCTGTCTCAATCGCCAGATCCAAATTGACGTTTTCGTATTTTCGCCATATATAAGAGCATATTTTCCGACGACTGGTTCATGTAAACGGCTATTTCGCGAACAATATAAAGAAATACACAATTTTCGGACAGTGCTCGGTGACTGGTAGTTGGCTATAGTTGCATATGTATGATACATATATAGGTGTATACATACTGGGACTATCGAAAACGACCACGGTGAGTGAGACAGCAATTTTTCACTTATAAACCATCTTCAGGCAGCTCTAAGAATCGCCAAATAGTTCCGGCACTTTTGCTTCTGAAACCGTGGGCTCGTTTCCCTGTCGGATCCAATAGCGGAAATTAACTACGCTGGAAATGCGTTGTACTGTTGTACTAAATGCACACATTGCAGCGGTGCTCATAGTTATAATTCCACCGGTTTATTATAGCCACATTTCACGTAATTTATTTAAAGGAGTCCGGGCCGTTTACTCTCCATCCGAAAGGTTTTGCATGTATTATTTTCACATCTCTCAAGTGATCGCACAAATATTATCCTCTGCGTCATCAGTCCATTTGGAGTGCACAGTTGACTTACAGTAAATATAATATCTCAATAAATGTAGACGAAAACACTTAAATGGGTTTTGATTTAGCAATAGTACACAGACAGCTATGCAATAATAATTATCTTTCGTCATAATCGGGAAATAATTCGATAAAGTGAAGATATTGGCTTCCGATTGAACCTTTAAGTACTGGGAAAAACTACACTGCAAATTTAACTGTTCGCATAGTATAAGTTTTCCCCACGGTGACCATTTGCATACATTGAATTTGGGCAATAGAAACACTGACACAGTCCAACGCCTGCTGATACTACTAGCAAAATTGCGGATTGCAAAATGACAGGGCAGGCGCGAACGCATACAGTGCTAAGCACTGCTCCGTCATCGGGGCATACATGTTTTGGCAGTAGTTTCGTTTACATCATTCACAACTATCTCTGCAATTTTATGGAAGTTGGCAATATACAAAAAACCCATGCGTATACATAATGGCTGCATTCATCTTAGGCAGCTTAAACAATCGGTCGATACTCACTGCCCCGCTTCCACGGTTTCCCAATTAGTAATGGCGGCGCACTGAAATTTGTTCAGATTTTTCTGAAAACATATGTTCTTAATCCCAAGAACGCAATATTTGCGCATTATTTTTTCAGACGCCCAAAACGCCGACCCGGCTTTAAAGGATCAACAGTCACCAAAGGGGAATTTATTTGCATAATCCCGATTGCTTGCAGTAAGTATTTTAGAAAATCCTATACGCAAGCAGCAATCCTGCCTCGATGATTGCGAGCATGATGCATTCTAAAACAACAAAAAATATTTGAGGAAAGTGCAGATTTCTGTTCCAATGCCTCTCATTTAAATGCACTTTACTTGCAGGAGATCGGTTTATTTTGTGAAATCAAATATGAACATCCAGTGAGCATGATTTTCTAAAGTATCTGCCTAGCAAGTGTGTTTATTCCAAAAAAGTGGAAGCGTATAAAAAGGCCTTGACTTACGCATCGTCGAGTGTTGGGATGAAGATGAACTTGATCCCTTTGTAGCTAAAATAAATGGTTTATAAAACTGTATTGGCCCCTTTTGATGCAGTAATGAGGTCGGCTAATTTACGTCTGTCGATCTTTGACGTCAATAATTGCAAATGCTTTGAAGAACGCCAGAAGTGACTACGGCCTAACCCAAATTACTGAGATATTCATAGAGTTTTAATAAAGCGAATTTATAGATGGTTTTCATCACATGCGTATATGTTCCGAAAGAACATGCACAAAAATGAAATAACGTGTCTTTTTGTGATACTTAAGCAATATTTCAGTAACGCTGTCTGTAGTCACTAATTAATGACGTATTAGTATGCCTCAACTTACACTTTGTTGGTTTTGGTGTTGATGTGGTGGTGGTTCCTATGAAAACTGAAAGATGGTTAGTTTTTGCATTGAAAACAAACGATATCGGATCGTTCAAACTCAGAACGAGGTTTGTAGCATTCTACTCTAAGCGTCCATTTTTTCAAAAGTATAAGCATATGTTTAGTTACGTCAGAGATTACTCCTTTAAGTTACATCCCATATAAGACATTACACGATCATTAATAGCCTCACTTTCATCATCCTACGACAGGCCAGTACGACGTTCCAACTGCACATAACACTGTAATAGTTTCCGTATATTCTAAGCTACGTTCACATTTTGGTTCATGTGCGGCTTGATGTTGAACTTACCAAAGGAAGTCAAATACAAAACTATTCACTTGCAATTATCTGCAGATTTTGTGGCGACTAGCAGGCTGACGACTTCCGCCCAATGAAGTAAAAAGTGCTTTCAAATGTCTAGACTGACCTGGTGACGGCGCCGGGTTGTTCACAACTGAAATGCAACCAGGGTTTGATGCATTAACAATATGATTTCAAAGAAATATCATCCTGCCACTGAGCGTCTAAGCAAAACACTAGTTACTACGACATAAAAGCAAGTCAGCCCTTCATAGATTTGAGCAGAAAAGTTGGTGTTGTTTATATGCGTTTATCGTAAGTCAAAGCATCTTCAATAGAAGGTCTGTACGGCATTAAACACATATAGAGATAGAAGCGAAGTTTCTTAAAGTCCACAGTACACACAAGTTTCCTCAAACTCAGAAAATCAACCGGAAGTTTACTCATACCACGAATAACACGACCAAGGGCCTTGTCATCTAGAGCATCGCACTATTTTAAAATAGATTTCCTCGAGCGATTCTTCGACAAGCAGGCACTGCTCACCCGTGACCGATTTTTAGGCCAGTCTTGAAAATCACTCACCGTCTGCATACGTCCATCTGCACCTAACGTGCCGAAATTACCCTATGCCTATTGTACTGTTTGTTTACTCTTGAGCATAAAATTCTTCGGTTATTTTGCTTTCTTCTTCCTTCTGCACCACCCTCACATTGATATTTATCTTGCCCAAAAATTTTGCAAAAACCCGACAATCAGATTTCGCATTCATTCGCACATAGCATATCTTATTCACCTTTCAGCCATTATCTGCGCTCAAGGAGTATGTTGCTATGATATATATGTAATCTGTTCCAAATATGTTCTGGTCACTGTCACATTAATTACGCGCATATTCAGCGGGCTGTGCATTTGGTAGGTGTTATTTTTCATTGACATCATCCGAAAACACTTGCTAAAATCTCGGAAAGTAGAGTCTACCAGGCTTTTCTTTCTTCATATCTTCTGGATTATGCTATGGTCTAGCTCAAACGCGGACGACTTTTAACCGCGACAAAAATAGCGATTGTGATGTAACTTCCACAGTCAAACCCGGAACTCATCTGCACACAGAGAGTGTAGAAAAGCAAGTGGGAATTCTGCGGAGTGCTTGTGCTGTCTTTACTTCAGAGCCCAGAGGTAGAACAAGGTGCCCCTATTTCCTTCCCGCAAACACAAGATCTGTCCTAAAATACTCGCCGGTACCCTAGCGAAGTAACCACAGGCTAATGATCGGAAGCAGGGTGTATTCTTTAAAAGTGTCCCCTTCCAATTTATTAGGATTGCAGTCAGTTTTCTCTCGCTCACCATTCTGGTCCTCACGCAAAGTACGCACAGTGTCGTTTAAACAGTTTTAATTAAATTTAACTTACTATCTAGTAACTGTCGATCTGAAGGATGTGCTAGTTGATCAGTATCTGAAAGGAGTTTAATTTTAAATTTGTCATCTTGGCAAAAATCATTCAGATACAAAAATGGGATTTACCATAACCCCAAAAACAAGACGAAAATTCCTAAAACATATTTACCAAATTGTACGAAAATTCAAGGCCAATACCGGATTTGCGTGAAATATTTTGCTGGTTATTAAAGAAGCAAGTTGAATACCTCCTCACCCTCAGTAGAGTTTGATATTTAAGAGATTGCTCGTCAGCAGAATATCGCCAACATTAGGCTTGCTCCACAATAAAAAAGATCCCAGCTCGAAATAGTTCAAAACGCTTAATTAATCCCC
>CACRXP010001105.1:58106-101467 GCA_902702965.1 Spirometra erinaceieuropaei | reverse complement strand
CGTGTGCTTTAAGCTGTATTGCACTGCTTTGTATTGATTTGGAAACCTTATTTGCATTGAGAAGAATCGTTGTATTATTATAGTTTGCGCATTTAAATTTTCCAACTGATATGTCAATTGCAACAAGTCACAGTTCTGAAATTAACCAAGTTAGAAGGAACGGTAAACCGGAAAGGAACACGCGTGCAGAACGGAGCGTTTTGGATATTTGTCGATGTTTGGCATCGTCTTTTGTTCAGGATGACATAGCAAACGAAATATGCGTAAGCTTACGAAAAGCCTTCAGTCAATCGGCGGCATGTCCACCAAAGTGCCTGAACAAATCTAACAGCATAAGCACAATCGCCTTCAAAACTAGTCTCTGTAAGTAGTTTGTACATACATATCCTTCAGCCATTTGTTTAAAATGGATTGTGGCTGTTAGCTAACCGTCTGCAGTTCTCCGAATATATTCGATCACTGTTCCTCTATTCAATTTCTCGGGCGTTTTTGCCTAGAGCGAAAGGAACTCCTGCCAGGTTTTCTTAACAAAGATATTTCTGGAAATAACAACTTTCAGAAGACTGTAGGTTAAGAGAATGACAACTATCTAGAAGATTTGCTCGTAGGTATTCCAATTTTGGGAGTATCAAGCAACGATCAGAAGCAGTCGCGAAAAAGGCATGAGGAGTTTCGTTTCTATAGTCCATAATAGCCACGCAGCCAGATGCCTAGTCGAATAAGTAGCTCCCGCATTCATTGCAGGTGTTCATAAATGATATGACGAATGCTTGTTAGACCGCATTCGAGTCTTTGAGTACTATGTTAAAACTACCTACACTCTAAAACGCCGCAAGTGAAGAAAAAGAGTATCCATTTTTCTGGTCCAATTCTGTGTAAACTGTTTATGCGACCGATGAACAATGAAAAAACGAATCACTATAACAATTATAACGAGGGGCATATAATTTACGTACGACAAACTCCTAAGCCCGAGCCGCTATTCGAAACTCCGGTGCATCTGCGGACTCCATTGTCATGACATTTGAACTAAAAGAAAGTTTAATTCTCTCAGGATGTCCGGTGGATTTAATAAAGTCATGCGATTAAACAAATCTCACCTCGCCAGCGTCCGATGCGTTACCATTCACAGTCCACTTAAGCCTGACTACGTTCGCACTTGGACAGATATCCAGTTTTGTGTTAGAATCCACCCGAAAATGAACTACAGAGGCGAACAAAAGTATGAAACCGTCTACATCAGTGTAATGATATGTGCATAAGTAGAATTATATTTCATTGGTGTTTCAAACAATGTAACTTACCCTTCTTTGTGGAGTCCCCGGTTTGGCCCAGTCGATGGAATGTTATTGGGTATGTTTGTGATCCGGATTCGGACATGATGTTCACGTAGCTAACGTTTGTGATATTTTTTATCTCCAATATTGCAAAATTTATGTTGCCTGTTCCTTTAGGTGGAGAGGTGGGAAGAATAACCATCTGATTAAGCATAAAATTTATTGAAGGTTTATGGTTTCGATGTTAACGGTTCTGACTGTTCGTACGCATTGACATTTTAATTTCTTATTGAACTTCCAGTCATATGTCAAATTCAGGATTTGTGGACTGAAGTTCTGAAATGTGTTTCTGACTATGAAAGCTCACTTACGCTTTGTTGTTTTACTGAGTATTATGCAGCACAATCTCAAGATATTTAACCTACATTGGAATGTCGGTTTTTTGAACGCACCTCATTTGGATCGATTGAAGAATCCGCATTCGCTAGAAAGGACTAGTTAATTGCTGTGATTTTGGAAGCCCCATCAAATTAAAACGTATCCAAAGTAAATTACAAAAAAACTCTCTTTTCCTGCAATTATTCGGAAGAGATTCGTCGTTCTTCGAAGTTCTCACTTGCAAAATCAAGGTATTTAGCTTAACACGTTTATAAATATGAGCTTTTTAGGGTTGAGATATGCTTACTTAACTAGTAAGATATCTGCTCGTTTATCAGTGTTTTCAATGAAGTACACAGCATGGTTCAATTGAATCGCTAACTTATATACGACATTTTTTGTTTGTGCAATTATAAACAAATATACAATCTTCTTTACATGGATTTTGCAGACCGCACAATCAAAACGTAAACGCAGATGCAACGCATAACAGCTTCATTATTACTAAGAAAAAACAAGTAAAATAAATAAGAAGACCATTCATAAATTAGTTATACCAATTAGTTGAGTAAATCCGTCATGAAAGACGCCATACGTTACAAAATCAGTGCTGCAAATGATATTAGGTTTTGCGCTTTCTGCGAAACAAATTTGACTGTATGATACGCTTAAAGTCCGAGAAAATATCCTACGACAAAAGTCATTGTCTCCCCAGTAAAGGCGAAGTTTGCTAGCAGGCGGTGAGGGGCTCATTCAAAAACCAATATCCTGGAATAATTAAGATATTTTGAAATATTGTCTTTCGGAAATTAGTAATGCGAGCAAACTTTTATACATCTTCCTAATCTAAAGGACATTTCAGAATTTTGGCCAAAATTTCATGATATTGACCACCAAAATTAGAAAAACCAAGCGTTGAAGAAGACACGATCACAGGGGCAAGGGCTTTATTAGCCAGACGTTTCGGATTCCTGCTCGAACCCATCATCATCAGAGACAAAAGCAGATACGGGTGTTCCATGCACAAGGGCGGGCTGCAGGATTTATAGCATGCAGTCGTCATGCTACCGCATACCAATGAATATTCACGGCTCCTCCTCCCCCTTCATCGGGGATCGTTGCACTTGGTGTAATGGCTGTTTGATGGCCATATTCCCCTCGATAATTGCTGCAATTTCATCACGTGCGTTAGATGTTAGTGCGATGATTGCTCGATTATCTGATCCACCTACCCTGGCGTTGGGAAAAGTGTTCACATATGCGCTTCCCGCGTGGCTAATTACTCCGCCTAGGCGAATTTTTAGCACTGAGTATGGAAGTGGAAAGTCATTTCACTTGTTTATTGGCTGGGGGTCAGTAAACCATGACTCAGGCAACTCCCGCCCCACGCAGTTGTCACTTTTTGCGAGAATTTTGGCTTCGTCGAATGGGTGGTTGCTGGTGAAGTCCAGTACCTGCATCGTATTTGTCGCTTTCCTGAACACACTGGTTTTTAGTCCGCCACAATCTTTACGGCATAGGAGGACGTCCAGGAAGGCCAACTGGTTGTTCTCTTCCTCCTCCATCGTAAATTGTATGTCCGGGAAGACCGCATTTATATGTTCCTTGAGTATCAACAGCTGATCCCGGTCGATAACGACGAAGGTATCATCCACATACCGGACCCAGAACTTCGGTCTATGGTGTTGGAAGACCAGCGACTTTGACAGTTGCAGGACCGCCTCGGTAATGAATCCCGAAATCGGCGAATCCATTGGTGTGTCCTTCACCTGTTCGTAGATTGTTCCGTCGAACGTGAAGTACGCCCTGAGACAGAACTTCAGGAACTCAAGGACTTGAGCGTGTCCAAGACGATTCTCCGTTTCATCGTATTTGCTCTGTAGATGCAACTCGATTGTCTTGATCGACAGGTTGTGGGAAATAAAAGTAAAAATGGACGTGAGATCAAAAGATACCATGACCTCATTTGAAGACGTTTCTCCAGGAATTGGGCTGAAGAGATCGTGCTGTCTGACTCAGCGGTCAGGAACCTGAGACGTCGGAAGAGCCAGTTAGCTCGTCCGTATGTTGGAGTACCTTTGAGCGACACAATGGGTCGGAGAGGAGCGCCGACTTTGTCTGCCATAGGGAGGCCATAGAATCGGGCCAAATCCGTATCTTGGGGTCTGGCCATGCGTCTGTCGGTCGGTGTTATTGCACCTGAGTTCTCCAAGGCCATCAACGTAGCATTAATTTCGCGTGTCAGCGCTTTTAAAGGGTTCGTTGCACATGGGACATATAGCTGTCGGCCATCCAGTAAACCTAAGGCTTTTCGAACGTAGTCTGTCCTGTCCAGTACAACCGTGGAGCGCCCTTGTCTGCTGGCACGATGACCAGTTTTTTGTCGGCATTGGTTTCTCTAAGCGCATCACGTTCGACTTTGGAAAACACTTCCCGCGGCCTGTGGGCCATTAGGAAGGGCTCTTAGTCTCTCGCTTGCCTCCGTCCGACTAATTTTTGATTCCACTGCTGCTATCATATTAACAGGTTTGGCGGTAGCCGTGTTAAATGAAGCTTCGTGCCGTAAAACCTCTATCTGATACTTCGTCAACACCTTTGTCGACAGGTTGTGCACCAGTTCGTGGTTTCTGGGCGACTTTGGATTGCTCAGCTTTCGGAATTTTTTCTCCAGTGCTGTGTCACGTATCCCTCTCTGTTTGCGGGCTTGTTCATTCACCCATTACAGGAGCAGATTTGTACCGACCTAGCCCATAAACTCACAACATATGGTTTTTTCTGGAGGCCTCCACGTAATTGCAGATCCGGTTTCTGCACAGGTGTCTCGACAATAATGTGAACAGAAATGTGGTTCATACAAGTCCCGGGTAACACGGATTTGGCGGGAAGAGCAGTATTTCAGCAAAGCAGAAGGATGATCCGAGTGCTCCTCCAGGATTGCCCTGCGAGATTTCGCAAGTACCGTCAAAGGATTGATTAAGACACCTATCGAGACAGCGGTGCGGAAACCGGATCTGCAAGTACGTGGAGGCCTCCAGAAAAGACCAGATGCTGCGAGTTCATGATAAAACCTTGTCGAAAGCTAACTATGAATTGCTCGTCCATTCATCACGAAATAGCTATGTACATTTCTTTATATGCATATATCAGCAATGGCATTAATAGGAAACAAATAAACTAACCATTTATGTGTTTACAGAGAAATAATTTGGAGTTCATTTTACACATCCCCGGCATTCCTCGGACCTCATGAAACCCACTTTTTCCTATCCAGCCGGCCTGAATTAAAGTATAAACAAATATTATTGGTGGATTGAAACCTTTAAAACAGTATGTAGGAGTGATTTTTACGTTATCTTAAAAATTCATGATCTGATCACATTTGTTATAATATAAATCCTACGTTCATTTATATCTGCGACTTGAAGGTCGGCGCACCAATAACAACTACAGAAATCCCAAGTGTCGGTGGGTTTTATAAACGAAATTCACCTCAATATGGTTCTAGTTCAGCCCCGCAAATATCAAGGAGTTCGGATCGTTACATTCTGAGAAGTCTTACCCAGTAGTCTCCGTAGATAACTGCCTTTAGTTCATACGGCCCACTTTCGTTTGTTAAAAGGCGATTATTCCACTGGCAGAGAGTTTGATCTTGCGTGCTGTAGAGGAAGACACAGTTTATAATTAAGGGCACAAATATTCGCTTTTCGACTATAATCAACAGATTCCCGCATACGATTCTATTCTTTATTTTTGACGCTTAAGTTTACTTAGTAAGTGAAGCTTTATTTTAAAATCCTTCAGGAGCCTTCGCTATAAGGCACAAAACATTGACATATACAATACAACCCGAATATTGGAAAACTGAACGCGTGAAACGTGTCTGCTTACGAATACACGCAGTCGAATGGCAACTTGAGTAAAGCAATTCAGGCAAGCATCGCATAACCTAGACAATTTCATCCTGTTGGGCTTGATCGGCATCATAGATTTGGTCAGAATGCAAGATCAGTGTACATTGGGGTTAAACTCAAACGTGTATTTCACGACCCACACTTGATGCAGCAAGTGATTAAAATTTCAGTAAATTATACTCTTTGAAAATAGGCTTACTGCCGCCATTCCTCTAGTTTATTAAAGTGTAAAAAAGTCGATTCTAGGCAGGAAATTTTGAAGCGTGTCGGCTGGAGTGGTGGAAGGGTTTGCGTGACCAGACGAATCCGTGAACTGCGTTCAGATATGACTTTCCTGTCTTTCACACGAGCATCCAGCAGTAAATAAACTTAACGAATTAATAAATTAGGTAAAAATCTAAAATGGTTTCCGGGGATATTCTTAAATTAATATTTTCTTTATGTGACTTCAAAAGCAGCCAACTACAGGAGCTTAGTCGTCAGAATAAAATAGGCCCATATCTTTTGACAATATGGAAGTATCCAAAAGAAACTACCAACTGGAACAGAAGTTGAAACATGTCAATTTCAGTTTGCAGTATGTCTAGGGTCTTAGATAAAAAAAGCATATCAGGTCGCATAGGGCTTAATTAGATTCCATAAAAGGTGTCAGTTTAGCTGGTCGTTGTTTCAGTAGGCAGAGAAAATACAAAAATATTCACAAGAAATTGCCGAATGAGAAAGACATTCGGACATGTGACTTTCATTTTAAAATAGGCGAAGAGATAGAAGGGAATAACTGGTCACATACTGCTAAACCGACTTGCACAGAAATATTTCACAAAGGTCCGTTTAGCATGCCCTTGCCGTTCCGTAACGTTTGCAGATTTTAGATTTTCTGGCGATGTAAATGTGTTCTCCTATCGTCGTCGTGTTTTTAGGCATTCGTCGCCCTACAGTATATATCGATTTACACCAAACTAGCCAAGCATTTGTAATACATTAACTGCCAATGCTACATTGTCTCAGAAGACCTCGCCCATCTAACTGCCTTCTCTGCCTTCTGATTTAAAAACCCTTAAGTTCTGCACCATCGCACCTCAACAAGTCGACTGAAACGTGAGTTGGCAGACACCACTAAGTCGCAGACCGGTTGCAATTAAAATGCAGGCTTCGCCTGGATTTAGGACTCCCCATTTGATCCGTCAGGTCACGCACGTTGTTGCTGCGGAGGCGGCAACCGCTTGGGACATCATGTCTCCCTCCAGACATCAGTGAGCCCTACTCTCGCGCCTGATTCCGAAAACCAAACTGGCATAGACCAGACTGACGTGCAGACAACACGTGGATGTCGCGCTTTAAGCACCTCTTCATACTCAGAGTAATTCCTCAGACCCCAATGCTCAGTCACAAAGTGATGTTAGGATGGTTTTCTATTTTCATTAATAAATGTCCTAGCAAACTTAAGTTTTCCTCTTAAACCCGTGCCTTGGCGGTTATATTTTCACGTAACAAAGGTCGCAAGCTTCGCTCTATGGCCGACAGATTCAAGTACGCATTCGAGTCTCGCCATCTTTGTCGAAAAAACACCTGTTGCGTCATAACTGCTTGTCGATGGGTGGCCCGGTTAGGGTTGTACATACTTACCCATGAGCCCATCCCGATTTTCATCGATGTCATGTTGTTTTATCTTGTATGTACCCGCCATTAAATGACCATAATATGAACTATTTCTTAAAAACTGCAGTTCAGTATTCGATGACTGATGTCCAGTGCTAAGCTTGAAATACACTGATGTCATTCTTTATTTAAAACGCAACTGATTCACATACAAATATACGTTTCCGTGTTCTAGGAAAAAAAGGACAATACTTCGGTCAAATAATTCAACTAATTGCAACTAATTGGAATGTCCATGTCTGACTTATTAGCCGTCAGTCAGTCATACCCAACCGCGAAATGTAGAACACCCGAGGCTCGAACTCACGACCTGTTAGTTAGAAGTCCACGCCTCTATCCATTGGGCCACGAGCCCGTTGCCTTGTCGGTTTCGATCGGGAATATACAATGGCATGGTATTGTATGGTATGGTAAGATATACGATGGGTATGCTAGGCCGACGACGTCTAATAAGCTAGAAATGCCTTTCCAGTCTCCCTTGTCATTGTCGGTTTTAACATACTGCAGATATCATGTGCCGCTTTGCGGCTACTGGTTGGACTCTAGTGAGAGCCCATAATTCGCAACAGAACGAATGAGTTCAGTAAGAACGATCAGTGAGCGCCCCCTACCATATATATATAGTCGGGACTCGTCTAAATGAAAAAAATTTAGCTGCCGGTGGTCGTCGTCGGGTTCGCCGTTGTCTCTACACGACAGTTCAACGATGTCTACTGTGTGCTTCATAGTACAATAGGAACAAGGATGGCGACTTAAGCGCGAATCAGTCTAGAGTGATAGCAGACTTGGGCAGCATCTACCGCATTCTCTTCTCCTCCTTCACTTGGGCCCAGTGTCAAGACTGTCATGAAGATCAGAGGCGGGAGAGGTCGCAGGTGACTGGCATGGTTAACACCCACAACTGGGCGCACCACCATATCCTGGTGGTACTAGATTACATTCCAACAACCGTCATATTGTTTTATGCGTAAAGTCAGTCAGCGTTATCATAAAATGTCAACAGAAATTCACAAACGTGTCCTCGGTGAGGAAGCAATACCTAAGCGGGATTGCAATATTAATTATCCTGCGAAAAATTGCCGTTTTATCACGCAAAGGGCAGGATGTTGGTTTACGGGTGCACGTTTTCCTGCCATCTGAAAGTATCGCATTTGGAAAAAACGACTTTTTAAATAATGTTTATTTTTCTTTTGTTTTTGGTGCCCGTATAGGTACAAATGTGCTTAGTAGAGAAAAACAAAAAATAACACCTTTTGTATTTATTTGGTGACAAATTACGCCTTCCTTGCATTTCATACTAGAAGACAGAGTATATTTTGATTTGAATTACGTTTTTTAACTTTAAAATAATTTTGAGTATTCATTCTAGAAGCTGACTACTTTCCGTGTAAGGGAAGACATGTATTCCTTTAAACCTATTGAGAAGCTACCACATGGGGCTCATGCAATTTTGCAACGCATATCATCTCTGATGGGGAGCATTGCTAAGTAACCAAAAAGGCATTTCACAGTGTTAAAATATCTTATTATTATAAACGTTTTTAAAACTGAGCTGTGCCTCCTCTTATAGTGTAAATTTCTAGGAAGACGTAATTTGCTTCCAAATAAATATACGGAAGCACATTTTGCGCATTTAACGACAAATATTTACATTTGCGAGAGCACCCAAAATCGATTTCAAAAGGCACACTGATTGGGAAGTTATTTTTTACTAAGTGCAATACCTCCGGGCAGCAGAAAGGAACTCTAGTCATTAGCCAACATTCCGGCGCGTCCCAGGTACGCTGGGATCTTGTTGAACGATAATAAACTTTGCAATCCTACTTGACTATTCCTTTTTAATCGGAAACTCCTTTCAGCGTTCTAGTCAACATTTAATGAGATCGGACACTGACCGTATATGTGTATATATGTGGCTACATATAAAAATTTAACTTACGAAAATGCACAGCCGAAGAGCAGGGTAAGAAGTGTAATGGAACTGAGCATTGCACGAGCTTACCTTATGTGTATTCGTCGCCTTATATAGGACAGGTCTGACACCTTGCTGAAATTGATTGGCACTTTCATTTGACCTGACGACAGGATTAGCGCGCGATCCAATTATCGTTCTGCTGTGGGTGCTGTGGTTTGCCACTAGTAGGAAAACACAGAAGCTACATGTCTGCATTTGCAGACTGACACCATATTGAGATGCTGATGTCAGTCTGGGTGTACAGACTGGGTGACCAAAGAGCCAACAGCAGAAAAAAACAGTGGAAAAGATAATAGCATTTGGAGCATTGAGGCTCTCGAATGTTTAGCTTAAAATGTAGTAAATGTTTCTTTTTATTCCGGAAGAGGGGCAAAAATGACATGTTGGAAACGCTCCTTGGAAGTGGAAGTAAACTGACCTCGTAAATCATGATCATGCAAATCTCCCTCTCTGTCAAAAAGCAACCCTCTGCTCGGTTATCGATCCCATTCCGGCCGGCCAAATGACTATTCCGCATACAGAAATCTGAGGGGGGGGGCTTGTTATGGGATCTCGAGTTGAGACTGCATTCTAAAGATCTCTTTGCCGTAGTAAAGATGTTCATCGTCGAGGAAGGAGGACTGCAAAATAGGACAATTTGGTAAATTTGGATTTACGCACATAATTTTCAATATGACGATGCCACCCATGAGTAATGGCGTAACCGCCAGTTCCCGAACGTTTAACTAGCAATATTCCAGTCCTACCTATGATCACAACCGCACTCTTTCTTCTACTTCACTTTATCTTAAATCACATTTTGCAAACTTTCTATCTTCAGTTGTTTGGGTCTTATTTTTTCGTTATTTCCTAACATTTCTATACCCATACAATCTGAAAGTCTGGTGATTTTGCGCTTTAAAATCGGAATGATTTGATGAATGGCCAAACACCTAATGTGGACCCCATCGTTTTCAAAATTTAGAAAACCTAATGCCTTACCCAAAGCCATGTCGCAAATAGCTGCCAGTTAGCGGCCACAGCTTTGGCGTACACGCTAGAACGGGGTCATTTCGAGACCTTAGGTATTCAGCATTGTATGTCCAAGAACTGCGCATTGACCAGAGAGGGTGCCACGTCTTTCTGAAGCGTGACCACGTTGGAGGTTTTTCGACGTTTGCACAAGCATAAACGTGCCAATGCGTTGGCGGCGACCACCGGGTCATCAAAGTTGTTCCACGCTGCCTGTACGGCCTTTAAATTACAAAATCTGTGCCGTTTCCTATAGATAAGTATTGGAATGTCTCAGGTAAAGTCAGGAGTTATGTTGCTGGACTGAGACCCTAGCCGTAAAGTCGGCATGGTTTTTCAATCAGGAGATTCATGAGTTTAACCTTTGCGCAACATTTTATTTCAAATATACATTAAAGCTAAAGTAACCTCGTCAGAACTAGCAGTCGCACCGTCCGTTGCAAATCAGAATTAAGCTATAAGGCAAACTGTATGAAACCCGTCCTACCATCAATTGCAGCCTTATTTGAAGAAAACAGTAAGATGGAAGGAATCGCAGAGCACAGTTAAGGGAGGGGGGGAGGGCGTACGCTGACTTGTGAATGACGACGAGTATCTTCCCGTGGATGGTCTCAAGAGCAGTGACTCTTACTACCTAAAATATGAGTACATAGTGAATTTGATTAAGTTCGTCCGTGTGGGCAGCCAATATCTTACGAATGCAGTAGTTGTATGTGTCTAAAAGATTTGACCGCGACTGCGAAAGGCTGGATTCAGGTTTTGTGGCAAGGTAGATTGCACCGAGTTTACCGGAGCACATACGATAGTGGAAATCAGCCGGAAAATGTAAGTTATGCACCTGTCCTTCCGGAGGTACTCCATTGACAATAGTTGTCTGATCCCATTGAATATCCGCCTAACCTTGAATGACAAGGTTGCAAACGATCTCAGTCCCTCAGCGTACATGTGAGTGAAATTTACTGTTTAATTAAACTCACACATTCTCACAAAGTGCGAGATCCAGTAGGCCTTTATAGCGAAATAATCAATCAGACAGAATATGAAAGTGTATGCACAACCGCTGTGTGCTCTCACTGCCTTCTACTTCTGTTGCAACATGTCAGATTCCTAAGTAGGGACCAGGACCGACACTGTCCACAGTCAAGTAGGTAAAATGGAGGATATGGATGTGGAAGATTGTGATTTGATCTTACCTAACATTGTTTACCTCAAAAGGTTTCATTTTTTGAAAAATTCAAGTGTTCTACTATTGAAAACCCCCGGTTTCTGCGGTTACATACGAAAACCTGAAAGAGGCGAGGAACCGAACAGCGTGCTCTAATGTAGCTGGCGTCAAGGGACTCTGTAGTGGTCAGATTGCGAATAATCTATTTTGATCCAAAACGATCAGATATCGGGTCTGTGCAAATTCCGAACTAGAGTAAATGCAACAGAAAGCGCCGCTCGAAATTGCCACACCGCAACTTACATAAACTCAAGCAGTTTCTCCTCAATTACAGAGCTAGGAATGTGGTTTTGGATGCGCCCATTGTCTTCTAAAAGTTTATCAAAGCCTAACGTGGATTTCACTCTCCCCCGACACGACCGAGTATTTTCTAAACTGGCCTGCCTTTCACCCGATGCACGTGAATCCGCGCCTAACCGCGTTTAGTACTGCAGTTCACTTGTTCAAATTATTTCGTCCTGTAAACTGGCAGTCCGGAGCTGGGTGATCATTTTTAAAATAAAAGAATACTGGATCACCTGAAATTTCATACCAGCAACCCATTTGCAGTCAATGTTTCCTGAAGAGGTCGCTTTATTTTGCAGTTATCTAACCTCACTTCTTTAGAATCCAATCAAATCAAAGGCCAGTTGGCAAGCCAAAAGTAATCTCGGGTCGGCTGAAGTGAGACAGCAGTTTCGTCCAGTGTTCAAACGTCTCCGCTGACCTCCATGTGGGGTTCCCAAACATGCAGACTTAGGTTCAGACAATGGTAAACTTTCGTGCCAATAAAAAGACGCCGACACAGAAATCGGCTACTCGTCGTGGACAGACAGTTACAGCATTCACCTCCAAGATCAAGGGGGAGGGGGAGAATTCAAGTAATTGACCTTAACACTCTCCAGATCAGACAGGCTAGTTGTTATAGAGAAATGTTCAACAGGGTCGAAAGCTAAATACAATATGTGGGCTAACTCCTGAAATGTCAGCCGAAATTCCGAAGTGCGTTTTCGTTTTGAAAAGGTTAATTGAGTGTGTACAACTATTCATTATGTAGCCCAAGTCTATAATAATTCCGTTATCGCAGGATGCCGGCTTTCGAACGAATGTGCTTTCGGCTGCATGAAAAACTATACTCTAATAAATGAATACTTATGTCGCATGAATTTTCCTTATTGATTTTCGACGTCCTTAAACATTTTATTATATTTCCTAAAACATATGCATAGAAATATCTAGTCTTTTGTTCGTTTGGTAGAAAATTACGTCTGCCTTCAATTTTATACTCAAATGAAAGGTTTTTTCCGTTTTAAAAAACCATTTTCCGATTCCCAAATAATTTTGATCCCGACCTGCCGTTATACTTACATTCAGGGTTCCCAAACTACAGGCCGTATTTTTTCCGCGTATTGAAAACCATACATTTCTCTACGGTATTAAGAGAAGATCATATAGAGTTCGTAAAATCTATCGGTTGATTTGAACCATATAGTTGACTTCACATGACACATTGGCAAATGCAGAGGCATGACATTTTATGAATGGCCGTTTCACGGTATTAAAAAATCTCACAATTCGAAACCTTTTTTAAAACCGAATTATACCCTTCCTTTGAGTATAAAATTGGATGAAGACGTAATTTTCCACCCAGTGAGTAAAAGAATGAATATGTTTAGGCATGCTTTTTTATGAAATATAATTGAGCTTTTTTCAGCATCGAAAACCAATGTGAAGAATGCATGCTGCATAAGTTGTAATTTATTACAAAGTGTAGTTTTTGTGTGCAGCCGCGAAGACGTTCGTTCGAAAGCCGAGACATTGCGGTAACTGAATTATTATAACATTATGCTGCATGGTGATCAGTTTAACAATTCTACTTAATTAATCTTCTAGAAACAAAAACGCATTTCTTAGTTTCGGATGACATTCCATGAGTCAGCCTACCTATTGTACTTATAAGGATAATCACAGCCTTGGAAAACTGCTGAGTATGTAGCTCGTTACCGGGGTCGTTTTCAGCATCGTACATCTCCTTCAGACTTAAATCCTTTGACTTCGTGGTTTTATGCCTTTCCACGTCAGGTCCCGAGTCCCTGTCAAACACAGAAACTGTTTCAAATTCGGCTTGACCAAAAACGGAGAATGTGGCAAAACTAACACCTGGATCTCGCTGCCAAAAATTAAGATCCCTGTCATTTCTGCGTTCGCTTTGCAGGGTATTGGGCCAATTCAGGCAGCAGCTAGCTTTTATAGGAACGATCGTCAAGTACGTGGTCTGCAACGCCCGTAATAAGAAGTGTTGGTAGCATGACCGGTAACGCCCCGGCATCTTTCAATCCCTTTATTTATGATTACCGCCATTATTAGCTTCTTTTGTGTTTGATGGCTTCGCAAGATGCCTGAGGCCTCTCAAATGCAATTAATGTGGTACTTACAGTAGATGTGCTAACTCATGAAATGTCAACCAAATTTTCGAAATGCGTTCTCGTTTCGAAAAGATAAATTAAGTAGTGTTGTAAAACTAATCATAATGCAGCATAAATCTATAATGATCCAGTTACTTCAGGGTGTCAGCTTTCGAAGGAACTTATTTTCGGCTGCAAGAAAGATCTTTTCTCTGCAAAAAATGACTACTTATGTAGCATGCAATTTTCTCATGGATTTTCGGTGCTTTTGAAAATTCAATTATATTTCATAAAAAACATGCATAAAAATATTCATTCTTTTACTTATTCGGTAGAAAATCACGTCTTCCTTTAATTCCATACTCAAAAGAAGAGTATAATTCGGTTTTAAAAATTATTACTAACTGTAAGATTTTTTAATACCGTTAAATGGCCGTTCAATAAACGTCATGTATCTGCATTTACGAATGTGGCTTGCAAAGTTAACAATATTGCTCAAATCCACTTCTTACTTTTATGAGCCTCATATGGTCTCCTCTTAATACTGCAGAGAAATGCATGGTTTTCCGTATACGGAAAATATACAGCTTGTAGTTTGGGAACCCTGAATGGAAGTGTAACAGCAGGTCGGGTTCAAATTATTCGGGAATTAGAAAAGATTTTTAAAACCGAAGTATACTCTTCTTTTGCGTATAAAATTGGAAGAAGACATGATTTTCTACCGAATAAGTAAAAGAATGAATATTTTAATGCATGTTTTCCATGAAATATAGTTGAATTTTCAATGGCATCGAAAATCAATGAGAAAATTGCAAACTATATAAGTAGTCATTTTTGCTGAGTATAGATCTTGCATGCAGCCGAAAATAAGTTCTCTCGAAAGCCGACACCCGGAGGTAACTGGATCATTATGAATTTATGCTGCATCATGATTAGTTTTACAACACTTAATTTATCTTTTCGAAACGAGAACGCATTTCGAAATTTTGGTGGAAATAGCAGCGTTATTGAAACAGGGACCGACGGCTAAACTCGTCAGATGTGAAATATTAGATGACAGCCAAAATCGTTCGGTAGGCAAAATCTTGTGAATGCCGTTTGGTACTTTGGAGGAAATTCATTTACTCTGCCGCGTCAACCAACGTTTCATTTCCAAATGACAAAAGAGCTGCACTGTTCCCAGGCGTGTGTTATCAAACACAATCAGAACACATATGTTCCAAAGGCAAGATAAAGTATTAAAAAGCTACTTAATTAGACCAAAAACGGATAATGCAGCAAAACTAGCACCTTGATCGCGCTGCCAAAAATTAAGATCACTGTCATTTCTTCCTTCGTTTTGCAGGGTATTGGGCCAATTCAGGCAGCAGTTAGCTTTTATAGGAACGAGTAGACTGACTAATTTGAATCTGAAAATTAGCCGTAACACATTTTCAAAATCCTACGTACTCTATAGTTAGTTGAGCACCTTTTTCGTACACCTTCTGCTTAAATGTAAATGAGCGTTCCTCAAAAATAATGATGTTGTCGGACAATCTGTGCAAAATCCACGTGGAGGGATATTCTCGAGGTTGGCTTCGTTGCGGAGATACAGAAGGAATCTATTGCATATCTCATAAAATTCTTGCCGAATGGGATTTTCGCTCAAAGAAAACAAACACCCCTGAATTGGTTAAACTTACTGCTTAGAAGTCTTGCGATCACATTCCAAGGGTACGATTACCAAATAATCTGCATCCTCTTCTGTGGAACACGGTAAAAAAATTAACCTCAGCAAATCAGCAGTCTAGACAAAAACCTCAGTATTATAAAGCTTTGCAAGCGCAATCCAATATTTAAAATCCCATTTAAAATAGACCTTAATAGGAAAAACGTTAACCCTAGGGTTTTTGAGTGTTCATAAGACTACGCAAATATAAAGTTTCGCGTCCTAGGTGGGCTTTAAAGTCCACTTGGATACCCAGTTGACTTAAGGTAGATGTACCATCTCATTAAACGTTAACCAGAATTATGAAATGTGTTTCTAATTTAAAAGACATACTTAGATAGATGTGGAATATTCATGATCGTGTGTCATAATCCCAAGATACTTCAACCAAATCAGGATATTGGTTGTTAAATGAAACGCCTTTTGAGCCGTGTGAAAAATTACACTGTAAACCAGTTGATTACGTGGTATGAAGTATTCCCACTGGCTCCTCTTCTGTGGAACGTGGGCAATGATAAACCTCAGCAAATCAGCAGTCTAGACAAAAAATCTCAGTATTGTCGCCTGGTGTTATTCGAGAGCTATATATATATTTTTAATACTATTCCTGCAACCGCCGCTTACAGGCCGTCATCAGAAAATACACGTGTCCGCCTGTCGCAAATATGCAAACATCCATGTGATGATGGATTCTGGGGCAGGAATTCAAACGTGTCATCGTCAGTTGGAAATAGACAAATAAATCTAGAATCTCGGACAAAATGACAGAAGAAAAAGTGCATATCTGACTACAGACTGGTAATTTGACTTCCACTGAAATAGTTAATGAAATTATTTTGCAATCCTCATTTTGGCAGGTTACCAACTTTCTATGAAACGCTAGCGTTTTAAATAGGTTGGTGATTGAAATTTGTTGATCAATCTTTGTTTATTTTTCATGTACTCAATTAACTTTTAGGCATTCTGCAGTCTTATAGTACGTACAAGTTAAATCACAATAGACAAGCAATTGTGATAAACTACCGTAAATTGACTTGCGGCTGGCGTTCTTATGGCTCGAACAGGGAGATAAAAGGGGTGATTCTGGTGGCGACTGCAGTGGTAGAAGAGATTTTTGAATACTATACGGGTCCAGGCATTTCAGAAAATCGCCATCAGAAGGGAATTAATCGCAGAAGAGCTTGCTTTTGTGCAGAGAAATTTTAGCACCATACTTACAAAACGCACTTCATGTGGCGAGACAGACAGGTCACCTGAGCTACAGTTTAGAAGATAACTTGATAGGACAAGGTATCCCAAGTCCATTGTCCTGGAATAAATTAACCGGTTCTCAGCCTGTACCATGTCATGTCGGAAGAAGAGTTCTCTGATTTTCCAGTCGACAACATATTCCACGGTGAAAAGTAGGAATTACAGGAAGACTGTGTCACTCCAATTTATCGACAGGGGGGCCTTCGTTCAAAATATGTATTTTCTAATCGGCTGGTCTACAATCAGTCCAAATATTGATGTTGATTGTTGAAAAAATGCACATATTAGCTTGGCAGAACTTCTTTTTAATACAGACGGCAACCGCTGAGAATATTGTAAAATGTGAACACATTTGTAACAAGGACTACAGCAGAGCAAATTCATGAAGGCTGCCAGTTGCTAGAAGCAATGAGGCATGCATATAGATTTAGATGTCAGGTACAAATTTCTCAAAGAAAAGTGGAAGCTGGCGCAGTCTATGCTGAGGGGGTGACAAAATACCACAACAGAATCACTAAATAGACAATAGTAAAATGCTTAACTGTCATATTGAGCAAAGCAAACAACCAATTTTTATTTGCGGCAGTTGATCCTACCACTCATTAAACTATGACATTTTAGCTGCAATAAATATGACAGACTAACCCATTTTAAAATAATTATGCTTATCGATTGGCCTACCGTATATGCTTGCTCAAGGGCATCTGTGATTTTAACCCGAACTCCGCAGTCAAGCATATTTAAGTGTTCGGGCGCTCTATCACTAAGACCCGGACGTTTTGTTTGAAGTTTTGTTCGAGGCACGGGTCCTCCAAACCTGCGTTTGGGTGAGGCTGACTGACGACGGCTAATAAGTCGAAAGTCGCCATCCCAGTTTGCTCGTCTTCATCGGCGATCTTCATTCACATATATTACTAGTTCTTGTGCAATTCACTACGACTGCGCTATAGCAAACTACAATTTACAATGAGATGGGCAGGTCTCGTAACCCGATCGGTAAAAGCGTTTCTAACCTGTGTGTGCGTATATACAAATGGTAGGGGGCGCTCACCGCTCGTTCATACGGAACTCACTCGTTCCGTTGTGCCTTAAGCGCTCTCTCTCGAGCCCAACCAGCAGCCGCACAGCGGCGCAGATATATAGGCAGAATGGTACTACCGACAAAGACAAGGGAGACTGGAATGGCCATTTTTGGCTTATTAGCCGTCGTCAGCCAGCCATACCCAAGCCCGAAGTGTGAAACACACGAGCCTCGAACTCGCGACGTGTTAGTTTAGAAGTCCACGCCTCTTCTCCTCTAAACTAACAGGTCGCGAGTTGGAGGCTCGGGTGTTCCACACTTCGGGCTTGGGTATGTCTGGCTGACGACGGCTAATAAGCCAGAAATGGCGATTCCAGTCTCCCTTGTCTTTGTCGGTAATACCAGTCTGCCTATATACAAATATATGTTCCCTATAGCCATTTTGGTGGACCACTGCACGGAGTTGAAATTTCTTGAAGAAAATAACATCTTGCAGGATTTTTAACATGGCTTCCGGAGAGGACGTTTCTGCCTCTCAATTCTGCTAACTTGTCTGGAGATCTGGGCTAGGGCTTCGGAAGAGGGCTTCGAGATCGATGTCGTGTGCATCGAGTTCCTCAGAGCATTCGACACTGTCCCGCACTATCGCCTTCTTCATAAACGGAGCAACATTGGCATCCGGGGATATCTTCTGAACTGGATGAGGGCGTTTCTGGTTGGTCGAAAACAAAGTCTCTCCATCGGAGATAATATGCCAGACTGAGTGAACTTGAATATTGGTGTGCCTCAGGGCTGCGTTCTAGGATCATTGCTCTTCATCCTTTGTGTTAATGACAGCCCTCACAAAATCAGCTGCGGTAAAATAATGTTTGACGGTGACGTTATGCTCTGGCAAGTCATTAAGAGTCCAAATGACCAGTGAGCCCTTCAAACAATCTGCACCGTCTGCAAGCAGGGTCGGAGAAATGGCCTTTAGATGTCAATGTGGAGAATTGTGCCGTCATTCATCTGCGTCCAGCCAACTGTCATTCAGCTGAAACACTGGAGACACATCACCTGAAAGACATTAGACATCCCGCAGAACTTTCGCAAAAGGATCTCGGTGTTCGGATACAGAACGACATAAAAATAACACTTCAGTGCAACATTGCTGCAAAAAACGCCATTAGTGCTCCATGCAATCAAAAGTGGGTTCGTAACCTTTAAAAAAGACCTTTTTGGAAGAATTTACGGCCCTGTTGTTCAGCTTTATCTAGAATAGGGCGTACAAGCGTGGAGGACCAAGCATGCCTCGAACGGGTACAACATACTGCAAAAAAGCTGGTGAGCAGTTTAAAAAGCCAATCCAACGCAGAAAGACTAAATTGCCTTAATTTATTCCCCCTGTGTTACGGGCTGCAAAGAGGTGATTTTATCCTGGTTTATAAGATACTACATGGCCTTGAGCACGGACTTAGCTTTGAGGACATGTTTCAGTGGCACCTTTCACACAGCGTTCGTGGTCACTTAATGAAGCTACGGACAAAAATGCCCAGACTAAGTTTTCGTTCTGATTTTTTCACACAAAGCGTAGTGGAAAAATTGATCGATCTCCCTCAGTCAGTCGTGGAGGCGGCGTCCCTGCAACTCTTCAAGAAACGCTCGGATGATTACTTGTGTCCTCTGTCGTCCTTCAACAGTCTGCACTTGATTTGAATATCCGGCGATCCCTTCAACATTGTTCATTGCAACAGTGCTACTTAAATGAATCAAGTACTCTTTTTATAGCGGATTATTTCATTGTCCCTGCACAATTGTATCTTACGAGTTGACGTATAATCAAAAGGGTTTCCAAAGGACTGGCCTATTGTATTTACCAAATAAACTGAATCATTTGTCTATCCAGGATATTAAGCAGTCGGCATACAAGTCGAAAGTGGACGTCGTTCATGGTGTAGACTTAATAAGCAGCACTAAAAAGAACAAATTGGATGCTATTTGAATGAGCATTCCAAGAACTCGTAAACCTCGTAGTTACAAACTGTCTCACACTGAGGTATACTCTTTTCAAATATAGCGCCTAGTAAGATATAACTTATCATCAAATGAGTGTGATGTAGAGCATTTGTATGCTTTCTTGGTACAAAACAGATTCAAATTGACGAGGGCTCAAAATTCATTAGGAAATACTCATACTAACTAGCTAATCATTTATATCGAGTGTAGTTTCTGCAGAAGGCGGGATGAAACACTTTTGGAGGCGGTATCCTGGGAAGACTAAACTACCTTGAAGTTACGCTGCAGAAAAATACACCTGGGCATTCCATTCTAAACGAAAGCCTATTCCAGATTTCCGGCTAGAATTTAAATCAGCTTAGCGAGCTACTCCATGTAGTTAGATATCCGCTGTGTTCCGCTTTCGTTAAGGATTTTCTAGACGATACATTTACTCAGAAAATACGCTTTATGTTTCAGCAGAAGTGTCCTCAATGCCCCTTCTACATGCAGACGGCATTTATCAAGCTCCATTAACGCAATCTAATCCAACTTTAGAATAGAACTCGAAAGAAAGAAGATCAAACCTCAGAAGAGACCTGAGTCTGCTGGGAGACGACGTTCAAGTCAGACCTTTTGACCCCCAAAGAAACCATCGGGTTCAGCGCACCATGTGCCTTTTATGCTTGGCTTCATACGGCGGGGATGATCAGACTTGTGCCTTGCCTAAAACCATAGCTTACTGACCGATACTGGCGCGAGTGCGCTCTGATCATCATGTGATGCAAACTCTCTTGTACTAAATGCACACATTAGAGCGGTCATCACAGTTAGAACTCCCCCAGTTTATTATAGCCACCGTTCACGTAGTTTATTTTACGAAGGTCAATCATTTTAGCCCTTTTCCGAGCGTTTTTGATGGCATTAATTTCACATCTCTCAGGAGACCGCTCAAATACAAGATTATGAATCCTCACTGAGCTTTAAAATCCATTTGTAGATCGCAGTTGACTTACAGTAGATGTACTATCTCATTCATAGTGGAGTAAAATACTAAAATGTGTTTACTGATTCAAAAAACATTACTTATATGCGGCTGGAATGTTAAACATCGTGCGTCCTAATCCCAAGATAAATCAGTCCAGTTGGAATATTGGCTTTTGGATAAATTTCATCTTGGACGCTAGGAAAAATAACTCCACTGCAATTACTTGCATTTCTACTATTGGCTTCCGATGTCCTTATGAAGTTGAATATAGTTTATGACAAATATTTATAACATCATCATTTCTTATTTATTTATTCATGGCAGATGAAGTCAAGTGATGAGAGTGCATCATACAGTTGTAAAATCTTCAAAAATGTAAGATTGTTAAGATAGTGATATGAACACTCAATAAACACATCTTTTTATTTATTAGTGCCGCTTATAAATTATAGAACATTGTCCATATCCACAATAAGCTTTATGAGACGTACATAGTCTTTTCTTAAAGGACTGCAAAAATGTAAGTTTTCTTTCATAGAAAAAATACATTTTATTGCTCGGAAACCCCTGAACACAGGCGTAAAGAAGGGTCGTGTTTAAAATCAGAGTCGTTTCTTCAAGTGTACGGTTTGAAGACGTTGTCATTTTTCCACTGGTTCCGCGTGCCGGATGCAATATGTCCCACATTGTGATCATCTGAATAAATCGCATCTGAACAGATGTCACTGAGGTCGCGGTGTTCTATCAATAGACAGACGGCGTAATTTTTGTGAGTGCACTCGAACAAGTCATTTGACACTGTTTAGTTATTTTACAAAAGGAGTCGTTCGAGAACAGAGACTTTGATTGGGGATGACAATTCGCAAATAGCATGCGCTGTTGAGTGTATGAAAAATGTGTTCTGATAGCAAGCACAATTCTTCTTCAGTCAACACGGCGACCTCGACGGGATTCCAAATGACGACAGCAAGCGGAGGGCTTATTTTCTACCACCAGCCAGACAGTCGGAGTTTGGACGGTCCAGAACAGGACGCACTGTTGTCGAAATGGCTAGAGGTTTTCGATGCTCCGGTAATCACGACGGAAAACGCAGTGAGGAAAACTGAGGAGCAAATCTCGAGATACGGAATCCCGACAGAGATTGTGACAGATGGTGGAACCCAGTTTACCTCGAGCATATTTCAGCAAATGTGTCAAAAATGGGGGATCAAACACATAAGGTCGCCGCCTTTCCATCCTCAATCAAATGACCAGGCCGAAAGGTTTGCCGGCACATTCAAAAGGGCAATGAGAAAGATATGGAACGCGGGCGTCAAGACGAAGCACCTAAACACATTTCTTTTGGCCTATCGAACGACGCCGAAGACGGAGTTAGGTAGATCGACTGCGGCAGAAAGATTTCTGGGCAGACAACCCGATGTGCGTCTGCAATATCTGAAACCTGTGGGCCGAGAGGTTCATCCGAGAAAATCCTGTTTCGTGGAGGGAGAAGAGGTATACTTTCGGAATTACGTTCCAGCAAGGGAAGCCTGGATATAAACTATAATCAAAAGGGCACATGGTGTAGCTTTTGAAGTTGAGACAAGTCGGGGACGTGTGATAAGCCACGCGAACCAGTTGAGTCACCGAATTACGTCAGACGACCAGCTGGACATGGGGTCTACTTTGTGACACTTTCAGTATCCCGACTCCGAAGGTTGAGGTTCCAAATGTGGTCCAGGTCGAACAAGACGCCCCCCGAACAGACTTATGACCCACCCAAATTGCCGGACATACGAGGTCCACTCTTTAACAGCGGTAGATGTTAGGACGGAGCAGAACATGACGCACCGTTTCTGTCGTCCGGAGGTCACGCCTGACAAAGAACCGCAAAATGGCAGGACAGCCTCGACCAGGAAGCCCGCATGCGAGCCAGACATTAGCACGCCGCTGAGTCACGCGCGACCTCCAGGGGTCAGCAACACGCGAGGGCCTGCCCATGCGGGCGCTCAGGACTGGACCATTAGGAACAAGCAAACCAAACAAAGGCTGAACCCTTAAATAGGAAGCCACGGACGAAAGGATTAAGGCATGATGTACACAGGACGACTGACGCAGTAAAGCGGTTCTCTGGTTTCCTGTCTGTCTTTTATTCCGCACAGAACTGGCGTTATCCTACTGGGGGGGGGGGATATAACAGCTTGTTTACTGCCACCAGCCTGACAGTCGGAGTTTGAAGGCCTCACTGGGAGCCGTGGGTTCAATCACATTTGACGCGAGTTACCCGCCCACACTACTGCAGTCAGTTGCTTGATAGACCGAAACATGGTTAATATGCTCCACAAATCCAGCGTAGGCTGCACATCGTCCTCAGAGTCAGTCTTACAGAAACGACGACCGACTTGCGGACCGGGTCCAGCCAAACGGTAGATAGATGACCCCTCAAGTAACCGTTGACAGAATCAGATAAGACTGTTGGTGACAATGTAGCGACTAAGCGGAAGGATTGTGTACTCAGGGCGCGACAATAGTCAGGCCAAATCCTGACCTTTAAGGAAAAGACAGTGGCCACCAGTTTGAGGGGTTTATTGTATACAAAGCCCTGGGTTGTACTCTTAGTCAGCAGTAGCCATTGGCGAAACCGGGGCCGGATGTTGACTGCGGCCAGTCATGCCTGAAAGTCCCTGGGGCAGTGGTGGCAGCCGCTTTTGTAGGCTCTTGTACCAAGCTTAAACGCTCTCCAACCGGTGTCCCCCAGTGGCTTAGCTTGTGGTTGCAGGGGAGAGGTACGTCCAAATGACCGCATGGGCAGCCGCTACACTGGTGAACGTGGGTATGCTCAAGCTGAAGTCGGTCAAGTGCTTTAAAGTCGGCGCGTCTAGAACGGCTAGCTGCAACGGGTGAATGACCTTGACGCAGCGAGGCCTTGGACAATGACACCAGACAGGACACGATGGCTTACCACGACGACCTCCGTAAACGGTGTCCGCTGTTAGCTAGATATTTACGGTTAACAAGTCTAGCCTAATTGTCTATGGTCAACTATTTCATGTTCCTCTGCAGAAGGCATGCTCTAGGTAGGCTGCATATCTGCTCTGACATGTATATTTCGAGTGTATTTCTTTTTAGTTTTTTTAAATGCAGGGTTGTCGTCACTTTTCTGGATTCATTTTTACACAGTGCAGGTGTCGCTGTTACTGTCTAAAGTCGTTCTGCACTGTATATACTGCTACAGTTGAATGTTTTTCGCAAGTTGCTAGAAGAAGTCATGAAAAATCGAGGTGAATATAATCGGTTAAGTCAGGATGTGGTAATTTCAGTGATAGCGTGAGTTGGGCCAGTATGTGAAAACCACGTTTAACCGCAGTCGCTTCCATCGGTTTTGTACGCGATTTCGCCTGTCAGAATATATTCATGCATAGCATTCTCAAACACTAGCTCGTACTCAGGTCTCACAACAGTCTGCGAGCGTTTGTCACCGGTCGCGCTCGGTAATCTCGAGGCATGTGGCGATAATATTGAACTATGTGTGTTATAGAAATGTCACAGACATGATGAAACATCCGCTGGCTCAAATATTCCAATTTTTCGTATTCAATTTTAGGGACGTACACTTTTGACAAAAATTGGGGCACATGGGCCATGCCAGCCATTTTTAACTCGGAAACAGCTGTATAGCTGTATTGCTCAGTAAATTTTAACCGTCAGCTGTCATTGGTTAAGTACGTCTGCGCGCAGCCTCAAAGACAGGTCTGTATTAATTTTCAACCTCTCCTTCTATGTATCTCGTCATGTTTGCTTCCGTTTAATCACTTCAATATAAACAGAGTCACAGTCCCACACGCGTTTGACTACTGACAACATTTCACATTGCAAAAATTACAGGGCAGGCGCCAACACATCCAGTGGTCAGCCCTTCTACTTTAACGGGACAAATATGTTTTAGCATAGGTTTCGGTGTCAAATATTTATGTGGTTTTATGGAAGTGGTCGATATACAGAAAACTCATGTTGTCTACCGAATGACTTAATTTATCTTAGGCGGCTTGGGAAATCGGTTGATGCTCACTGCAGCGCTTCTCCGATTTAGCCTTTTCTAATGGCCGCACACTAGTATTCGTCCAGATGTTGCTAAGAACGCATGGCCCAAATTCCAAGAACGCACATTACTTTTTCAGGCTGCCCAACACGCCGACGCGGCTTTAAGGTTCAACAATCACCAAAAGGGAATTTATTTGCATAAATCCCATTGCTTGCAGAATGCAGATCAGAAAATCCTATAGGCAAGCATCACTCCTGTCCCGACGATTGTGAGCATAATGTATTCTAAAACAATAAAAATAATATATCAGGATAGTGCAAATCTCTGTTTGAATAGCTGTCAATGTAATTACACTTCATTTGAAGATGATCGGTTTATTTTGTTTAACTAAATAGGAGCTACTGCTTAGAAATATGTCCTGAAGTAGCTGCCTGGCAAGTGTGTTTATGCAAATGCATTGGAAGCGCATAAACTGCCTCAACTCACCTATCCTCGAATTTGGGCATGAAGATGAGTTTGGTCCCTTTGTAGCTAAAATAAATGGTTCATCTAACTGCGCTGACCCGTTTTGATACAGAAATGAAGGTCGACCATATTAAATGTGCGACCTCGGACGTCAATAATTGCATGTTCTTTTGAAAAACGTTGGAAGATACGACAACCTGGCTCAAATTACCGAGGAGTTCATGCGTTTTAGGAAATTGTCTTTATAGATTGTTTTCATCATATGTACATGTGTTTTAAATGGACATAGACATATGTAGCATGGCAGGCCTTTTAATGATTCGAATGCCAACTGTAGTTTCTGGTTAAAGACACGCTAATGTGCTTTGACTTACACGTTGTTGGCCTTGGTGTTGATGCAGTGATGGATCCCATGAAAGCTGGAAAAAAAAATGTTAGCGTATGCATTCCAAACAGAGGATATTTGATATTCCAGACAAAGAACAATATTTTGCAGCATGCTAAACTAAGCGACCATTTGATTAACAAACATTTAACATAATTAACATGAATATTATTTGCGAAAGAAATAAACGTCTTAGGTTCCTCGCCTTATGATGCTCCGATCCATTATCCCCGACAGGCCAGTACAACTATCGATCTGCACTGGGCCTCGTAATTATTCCCGCACATCCTAAGTTGCGTTCATATTTCGGCTGGAGTGCGTATTAATGTTGTTCTTTCCAGAGGATGCCAAGTATAAAAATATCTATTTGCAATTATCAGCAGGTCTTTCGGCGACTAGCAAGCTCACTATTTCCACCTAATGACGTGAAAAAGGCTTTCAAATACGTCGACTGACCTTGTGACTGATGTGGGTTCGAGGTAGTATGTAGGCCGTTCACAACTGAAATTAGATCAGTGTTCGATTTATTCACTAGAAAATTTTGAACAAATATCTTCGTGCCATTGATCATCTAGGCAAAATGTCCGTTACTTCATCTGAAGAGCAAGTCTGTCCTTAAGATGTCCGCAGATTTTCAGACAGTCAGTATTATTTACATGCTTTCACCTTAAATAGAACCCTTTTCGCTGAAAATCCTTTCTTACATTAGACACATTTATGGACATATAGAAAGTTTCCAAAGAGCGCGTTTCGTGAAACGCAGAAAATTGGTGTAAATTTTATTCATTCAACTAATAACAGGAAATGAGTCCATTGTCACCTCGCGCATTGCGTGAATTTTAATAGATTTCTTTTTGTGCAGTTACGAATATCACAGTTCTCATCCATGGTCAATTGTTAGGTTGATCTTGAATAGCACTTGCCGAAACTCTCTTATGCCTTTTGTACTCTCTGTTTACTCTCGAACACAAAGTGCTTAGTTTTTTTTTACTTTTCTCTTCCATCCGCACCACCTTCACAGTGACATTTGTCTCGCTCAAAGTACATTAAATGCAGCTGACCATCAGATTTTGCATTCTGTTGCACATAGCATATCGTATTCCGTTTCTTGTTACATAGGCTGGCAATCGAATTGTTCGCTAGCCCTCAGTTCCCCCTGACTTAAACTACTTTGCGACCGCACGTTATTTACTGTGCTTTAAACATCCTAATATCCATATGGCCGGCGCCAACATAAAATATATTCTAGCATAACTGAAAGTATCCTAGCGGAGTAACCACAAACTTACAATCGGGAAAGAGAATGTATTTTTTAAAAGAGCCACCTTCAGGTTATTAGGAATGCAACCAATTATCTGTTCCCTATGATTCTGGTCTTCAATCGAAGTGCGCTTATTGTTGTTGAAATAATTTTAATAAATTCAACTTACTATTTAGTAACTGTCTCTCTGAAGGAATTACTACAAGTCCAGTATCTAAAAGAAATTTGATTTTAAATTTTTCATCTTGGGAAAATATTATTTAAGTACAACAATGTGATATAAAAATTCAACGGTAATATAGGTTTTGTGCGATATTCTTTAGTTGGTCATTAAAGTAACGAGATGAATGCTTCCTAACCCTAAGTAAATCCAACAAGGCAATCAAATATTTTAATGACTGGTTCTCGGCAGGATCCCCAACTCTTGGACTTGTACCATATCGAGGCGCATTCAATTCGAAATACTTAGAAACCCTTAATTATAACTCGACAGCGCATGCTTGGGGAATTTCAAAAAGCTCTGTAGTTAGGTTTAATTACTGTCAGGATAAACGCGAAAACGGTGAGCTCGACTGTTGATTTCGGTGATGTCCAGCGTATACTCAACGACAGTATGAGGGCACGATGACAGGAGGCAGGCACGCTTTGAGGAAGATATACACCTCAATATAAAAAATGCGGGGTAGATTTAATTAGGCGTTTGGTATAGTATCCAGTCTCCTGCTATGATTCTATACTATAAACAGTGTAGTGATTTTCATGGCAAACGAATTCATCGTCATGTTGTATGAATGACAAGTTATCAGGTGCAGCACCGTGAAATAGGTGACGACTACCTGGCTTTCAGAAGACTCGGGATTTAGTGCAGAATATATGACATTACGTCACCAAAACAAATCGACACCTTTCGGAAACGAGGCTTCAGTTGGGCGTAAATGTGGTCAACGGCAATAATGCTACGTCAGCGTAGCATTTCAGGGGGGCGAATTATCGCCAGCACTCTTGCAATAAATATCAGAGTGGACTTATAAATGGCTCTTCTAAGGCCGACGCGTTTGAAATGCGTAATCTGACTGCAAAGGACAGTCATGTCCATCTCTGGGTTTGCCCTTTTTTTAGATCAAAGCGTCTATTTTTCATTTCCGACCAACGGTCTTCCAACAACAGAATGCACTTTCACTATGTCGAAATTGCTTCATCTCAGACTTGAAATACAATATCCTCCGATGGCAAAATAATGACACAAATGTGAATCCTTTATTTTTGTAAGGTGGAGTAATTAGGGAACGGGAACTTTGGGTAGAATCGTCGAACTTACCGATCCAGTCGACAATGAATGTCATTGAATTTAGCATGGAACTATCCAGAGAGCATGTGAAAAACGAAAATCTCTCATAACTTCTCCTTCCGAGAACGGCTTCATGGACGAAGTATGTCGGGTAGACACTTATGTCTAAAAAGCGTACAGTGGTTTGCATCATTTGCTAAACCATTTCAAGCAAAAGAAACATCATTTCGCTCTTTTATTTTTATGTATCTCATTTCTTTTGATTTAATTTTCATTGCGGTTAATCGCTGTATTTTGGTATATTGCGCATTTAAATTGCTGGATTATGTTCTCGGCAACAAGTCACAGGTATGAAGTTAGTTTATTTTAAAGGACCGAGAACTGCGTTGTCTGTTTACTGATCTCTCGGTGACTGTCCTAATTGGCGCTCCGTACCACCATCTTTGGATATTGCTTTCGATTAAAAGAGGAAATGCCATCTCGGTAGGTTTGCAAAGGTGAATTTAAAATGGAACAGGCGTGCAGAACGGAGCGTTATAGATATTTGTCGATGTTTGCCATCGCCGTTTGCTCAGATCCCCAACAAGCAACAGATGACAAGGAAATGAAATGTGCGCAAATTCGTGAAAAAGCCTTTAATCACTCAGAGACCTGCTAATATGAACTGCTTATAATTTCTATAAGAAAGATGAAAGTATAAAGCAAATATCGGAATTAATACCATGCATGTTAGGAAAAATAACTTTTCAGGGAACGTATAAAATGTCGAAAGTGCAAAATATCTTCCCAAGTTTGTAAACGCTGATGACAAAAGTACATTGAACACGTCCGGTTAAGTGCCTGAATAAATAAAACGACATGAGTAAAATGGTACATAGATAACCCTTAGCAATTTGTTGGAACTCAATTGCGTCTGTTAGTTAACTGTCTGTAGTTCTCCGAAAATATTCTGTTATTTTTCTGCTGTGCACTTTCGTAGACGATGACAGCTAGATCAAAGCGGACTTCTGCCCGGATAATTCAGAAAATAACATTTTTCATAAGGTTGCATGTTAACAGTCTGGCAACTAGCCTGGATATTGGGATAGAAAACGTAGATTCGCTCGTACGTATCGCAATTTTGTAAGTATAAGCATGGTTTTTTACAGCGAAATAATATTTAGTTTTTGGCGTTAGTGGAAGTCATCAAGGGATAATAATTCGACAAAATTATTAACTCTCTAATGTATGTGCATAAAACCTTCTAGAAATTCTTTATTTTTTGAGGGGGTTCTAGAAATAACCTAGTTCTTTTTATGCAAATGACCTTCTAAGACATATTTAATACTTGTTCGAGCGATAAGTCTCATCACTGAAAATGGTATGTTTTCATTAGGAGAGATTACAATGAATATCAAAAAATCCCTCAATATTTATACCTGTGAAAAGTGCTTTGTTATGATTTCCTGCTTACGCATGTCAACCAAATTTAGTTTTCTCAAAGTAAAATAAAAAACTGGGATTTTTGACTGTTCTGTTTCCGAAAAGTACTTTACTGTCCTCCGCATTCGCAGATGAATGAACGAATCTTCTTTTCATATTTAAACCGTTCACATTTACTTTTTTTCCAAATTTAGGACTCTTGCCAATATTAGAAATGCCCGCCAGACTGATAATTCACCGCACGTTCTGTTCTTTAATTGCGTATTAGCAAACAGTGGACGGCAAAGCAATATCTTATCATTTGTTCCAAAGTAAAATGAGCATTTTATTGATGTTCCTATTTCATGCCACTCATGCCACATTCGTAAATAGGACAAACATATGTGTGTTCGGTAGACATTATTACTGCCTTTAAGGTTAATAACGGAGAAGATTGGCAAACCAAACTTCTTAGTAAAAAAAAACTGACTGCCTGACATGCTTTACTTCATCCGATTTTGCCTGAAGTAAGCGTATGCATTGCCACTTTATAGGCAAAAAGGTTACTTTCATATAACAGTCAAATATGACTAACTCCCTTTCATAGACAAATAAGCTCTGATGCACAAACATGGACTACGAGGCTTGTTAACAGAACGTAGATCATGCATTTAAGGTAAGAGATAATCGGTTAGCACTTTTCTAGACGATTTACTGGGAGGCCTGTTCTTGCGTAGAAGTCAATGCTTTCCACTGCACTTAAGCAAGTAAATAAGGTTTCACCCCTGTTAGGGCCACTTAATGAAAAGCAAAAATTTCGACTGGACGCTTCGGTAGGTTTGTATCTCTGCCTCTCAGGAAATCCTATACCATTTTAGACAGTTTAAATAATATTTTATTTACATAGAAGGGAATGTACTGGTTCTCGAAGGCGGCTCGACAGAAGAAGATGCGGTCGTTGGATCGAGAGGTTTAATGGTCCCATGTTTCGGACTTCTACTCAATTCCATCATCGGAGGCAGTCACAGGTGAGGCACAAGCAGTTTCGTGTTTATGGACCGTAATTGCCAGACAATCTGATGCATAGCGCGATGGGCAGCCTCACATTCATTGCATTTGGTCACAAATGATATGACAAATGTTTGATTATCATGTGAAAATTACATACAGTCATCAATCGCAGCTAGTCAAGCAAATGAGAACAATGCGAATAAGAATTACTAGAAAAATTGCATAAAAGTGGCAAACAATTCACGTACGACACTTTTCGAAACCCAAGGAGCTATCCGACACTCCAGTGCATCTGCGGGCTCCGTTGTCATGGCAGCTGAACTAAAAGAAAGTTCACTTCTGTCATATTGTCCAGTGGGTTTACTGGTGTCATGCGATTAAACAAATCTCACCTCGCCAGCGTCTGATACGTTACCATTCACAGTCCACTTAAGCCTGACTGTACTTGCTCTTGGGCAAATATCCAGTTTTGTGTTAGAATCCACGTGAAAATGAACTAGAGAGCCCAACGAAAATATGAAGCCAACTGTGTTAGTACAATGGAGTGCGCGTAAGTAGATTGATATTTCACTGCTAATTCCAAAAACGTAAGTTACTTTTGTTTGTAGAATCTCCGGCTCCACTCACTCGGTGGAATGTTATTGGGTTTGTTTGAGGACCGAACTCCGACATGATGTTCACGTAGTCCACATTCGAGATATTCCTTATCTCCAATATCGCAAAATGTATGTTGTCTGTTCCTTTAGTTGGACAAACAGAAAAAAAACATCTGATTAGGCATGAACGCTATTGAAGGCATTTATGCTAACAACTGTGAATGCCTGTAAGCGTATACATTTTAATTTCGTCCTCAACTTGCAGTCATTAACTGACCTCAGGAATTGTAGACTGAACATTTGAAATCTCATTTTGATTATGAAGACTCATTTAAGCTATGTCCTATTGTTGAGTAGTATGCGACGGAATCTCAAGTTAATTCATCTGCATTGAGATGCTGGTTTTTCGAATGCACTTCAATTCGATCGCTGGAAGAAAACACACTCGCCAGAAATGACTATGTAATTGCTGTGGATATTTCACACTGATTTTCTATGCCGGTTACATTTCAACATATGCAGAGAAAAATGCAAAAGCTCTTTTTCTGCGCTTATTCGGCAGACATTAGTATGTTCTTCAAAGTTCTCACTTGATGAATCTGCGTGAATTGCTTGAAATGTTTGTAATTACGAGATTTTAAGGATGGAGTGATGCCGTCAAAGTAACAACATATCTGTCCGTTTAAAATTTTTTTATTGAAGTACACAACCTGGTTTTAATCAACTGCTAAACTCTTTGAGATATATTTACGCAAATGAAACGCAATTCGGACCACTTTTTAATTGAAAATTCAAAAAAACTTTGATAGCATCTATATGCCAATCGTTTGAGTAAGGCCGTCTCAAAAGACCTTAAAAGCTATAAAATGAGTGCCGGGAATAACATTTTGCTAGGTGCTTTCTTTGAAACAAATTTAAGTGTGTTACATTTAAAGTAAGCAAAAAATTGAAAAACCTATGTCGTTAGTTTCTCCCCAACGACGAGTTTTGCGAGCTGCCGGAAAGCAGCTCATTCAAAAGCCGAAATCCTAGCATAATTAAGATATTTTGAAATTTAGTCGCACGGATCTTATAATTACAAGTACACTTGAATCCGTCTTCGTACTACACGATGCATTTCAGAATTATGGCCGCAATTTCAAGACATTGACTAATGCTTTTATAATAGCCAAGGGGTTGAACTCCTTATTTACCTGTAGGCATTTAAAAACCAGATATAATCGTGTCAACAACCGACCTATAAACTGTTTATTCATTCATTACAAAATAACTATATACATTGTTATACTCATTTATAAGCCGTGAGGCTACTTTGAAAGAAATAAACACACCATTTATGTGTTTACAGCGAAACAGCTTGGACTTCATTTTGCAAATTCCCGGCATTCCACGAACCTTATGAAACCCGCTTTTTCCTATCCATCCGGCCTGAATTAAAGTACGAAACAAATATTGGCAATGAAATGAACCCTTCAAGCATCAGGTAGGAATGATTTTTAAGATATCCTAAAAATTCACTCACTGATTACATTTGTTCTAGCATAAATCTGAGGTTTTTTATAACTGCAGTTTGCGGGTAAACGCACCAATAACAACTGCAATAAAACCCAACTGTCAGTCAAATATTTTGATTGCGATTCAAATAAATATGGTTTAAGTTAATCTTCGGAAAAATCGAAGTGTTCAAGACTTGAATATGCTGACAATTCTTACCCAGTAATCTCCGTATATAACAGCTTTTAGTTCATACGGCCCACTTTCGTTTGTTAACAGGCGATTCTTCCACTGGCACAGAGTTTGGTCTTGCCTGCTGTGGAAGGAAACACAGTTTGCATTTGCAGACAAACAATTGTTGCTTCTCAGTTTAAATCAACAGATCCCAGCATAAGACTGTGTTCCATATTTTGACAACTTAAGTATATTTGGAAAGTAAATTATCCTTCTAAAACCACGCAGGTCATTTCAGATTAAAACAATGAACATCGATATATACAATTTTGTCCAAATATTGGAAAACTGAATGTGAAAAACGTGTCCACTTACGAATATATGCAGCTGAATAGCAAAGTGAGAAATCCAATGCAGGCGAGCATCGTACAACTTAGTCAATTTCATCCAGCTTGCCTTATATGGAACGACTCTGCGACCCAGCTGGAGTTGATTGGCGCCGTGTATTTGACCTGAGAACATGATCAGTGTACGATGGGGTTAAACCCAAAATTGTACGTCATACCTCAGATGCTCTGCAGCGAAGGATTACAATTTCGATATATTCGGCCATTTGGAAATAGGCTTAGTGGCGCCATTTTTCTGGTTCACTTAAGAACAAAAGAGCCGATCTTAGGCAAGGAATTTTGAAAGTTGACGGCAGAAGTTGTCGAAGGGATTCCGAATGTCTCGTGGGTCCAGATAATTCAGGGGGGCTGATATCAGTCATGACTTTCAAGTCTTTCGCGCAGGAATTCAACAGTGAATACATTTATAAACTAAAAAGCTAGGCCAAAACGCAAAATGGCTTCCAAGGCTGTTCTCAAACTAAATATTTGCTTAATGGCATATTGTAAGCGTCTGTCTACGGGAGCGCAGTCGTCAGAACAAATATGCCCATATCTCTCGACAATATGGAACTATTCATAAGAACCTTATAATCAGAATTGAAATACAACATGACATTTTCAGTTAGAAGAAGGCGGAGGGACGTAGCCAGACAGGCTTTATGAAGAAAGGACAGGAACCTTTATCTGGTCGCATACTGCTAAATTAACCACCGCAGAAATGCTTTGCTTATGTTCGTTTAGCAGTTAGTTGTTGTCACGTGGAATCCTCCTCTTTTAAATATGTTGATAATGTACATTTGTATTTCAAGCTACGTTTGATTATCATGTATTTAAATACGATTCTGCATTCCATCGACCCAAATACGTGTTGATTTATATCAACATATTCAAGTACTCGTAATAAAGTGGTTACTGAGCCATAACGTCACAGTTATTTTCGTCCGCTCATAAACAGATTTGCTATCGCAGTCCTTACACAGATGGTGTGCAAACTCATTTAATGTTAACTGAAATTCTGGTATACGCTTTTGACTGAAAAGTATTATTTAAGTAGGGTTGTAATACTTGTCAGAATGCAGCCTAATCTTATAATTGTTCAATTACAACAGGAAGCCAGCTTTCGAATAAACGCCTTTCCAGTCGAATGCAAAACCGTACCCTGTAAAAATGACTGCTTATATAGCATGCATTCTTCTCATCGATTTTTGGTGCCCTTAAAATCTAATTGTATTTCATGGAAAACATGCATTGAATTATTCATTTTTCTCTTATTCGGTAGAAAATTAAATCCTCAAGTTTGACAGTTAAAGAAAGCATATAATTCGCCTTCGAATAGGTATCTGATTCCTAGATTTTTTAATGCCGTGAAATCGCCGTTCTTCAAACTTCGTGTCTCTGCATTTACTTATTTTGCTTGTAAAGTTTACCATATGACTCAAATCCACTGCTAAATTTTATGAACACCATGGGGTTTCTTCCTTATATTGTAGAGAAATGTATGCTTTTCTGTACGCAGAAAATATACGGTTTGTGGTTTGAAAACCCTGAATGCAAGTGTAAGGGCAGGTCAAATGGTTAATGGCAAATGGGTAAACTTTAGAAACCCGAATTATAGAATTCCTTCGGGTATAAACTAAGAAGAGGATGCAATTTTTTATCGAGTGAGTTAAAGAATTAATTTTTTTCCAAGCGTGCTTTTTAAGAAAAAATTTTGAATTTATAGGGACATTTGCTGTGTTACGATGTCGCACAAATAAAGGACGCATGTAACTCCCACATAAATCTGGAATTTTAATCGTTGGTCAAGGTGCATTCTTAATTGTTCTCTTCACACTCTTCTGTTCACGTGAAATTCTAAGTACTTTTATTTTAGTGTGCTAAAATACCACATTAACCGGTTTCGGCTTGCGATAGAGCGTGTTTTGTGTCTGAATGCTGCCTGGTCTTATTGCATCATTGATCACGCTCATGTGCCTCAATCCGTTTTTTCACATGCGACAGTTAGTTTTTGTTCCTCGATCTCATCAAGCTGCACGTGAATTAATCTGAACATCAAGCTACATTAACCGACTTCAGCCAGCAACTTTCTGAAACTTTACGCAGAGCATCGTTCATGCTAAAACAAAGTGATGCTGGAGAGGGCTTCACGCCGCGGGATTTACCATTACCGCTGTGTTTTTCATGCTTTCTCTCTGCCCCTGTTTGTGAAACTCTGTGTCCCCACTTAGAGTTAAGTTTTCCAGTAGACATTACTACTTTGTAATTGCAGGTGTCGTCTACACTACAGTTCTCTATGAATATTCAGTGACCTGATTCAGCGTCGTTTAAGTCTGCCTGAATCGCCTGAGTGAAGAATTTGACTGCTTGCTGCGTTGCTGGGATACAGTTTAGATGAACGTCCTGTTAATGCACAGGCGGACTTTTATGACAAGAAAACCCCTGAAATTCAGGTAGATGACAACCACGTATACAGAAATTATGCGTCAGGTCAAAGCTTGTTCCACTTTCTTACTATGCTTTGATTTTTCCTTCAAGAAATGTGTAATTAGCATTATTGAAACGCACAATCACTGAACCACATACTGCCATTTACAGGTCCACGCCGTTCGGGACGATCCGACTAGGGGTACGACAAGAACGTCCATATCATGTACTAGTAACACCGACTTTTGTGTGTCTGGGGCCGAAGGCGCGCTATCATGTTTACGTTGGGCTAAGAAGTCAATGCTAGTTAAATTAGTTTCCATGGCTTTAGAAAGATAATTCCGATTGCTTACGAAGATGCATGTGAGTGTAGTTTTATATAAAAATCACATAAATTGTTCTCCTACGCCGTAATGCACAGTGGTCGCTGATGTCTAGAAACTATGAGGATAGTCCTTCGACAGTTTCCAGATTATGAAGTCGTTTGATCCTCGATAGATGCGGTAAGAAGCTTAAATGCTAGTAAGTAACAATAGCGTCCGGTGAAACAACAAATTGTTCGCCATATTCCAGTTAAACCGAGGACAGTCTACATTTCCCTAAAGAGCATTTAGTTGGGCTTTGCTCAGCAGGGGTTCAGCTTCATCTACTGTAAAGCCCGAGCCGCCAACATACGGCAGCGTCGCCGCTTACGCATGTCATCTTCGAGCGACCTGACACGCGTGCCAAGAACTGCGTACGTCCCTGACCCAGTCGCCGGCGTGCATTTATATGAAATTCGAAGTGCGTTTTCGACTAGAAAATATTACTTAAGTGGAGTTGTAATATTAATCACCGTGCGGCATAATCTCATAATGTTTCAGTTTCTGCAGGATACCCGGTTTCGACGGATTTTTCTTCCAGCCGCCCGATAAAACAAAACATTGTAAAAATTGACCACATATATAGTTTGAACTTTTCTTTCTGATTGTCGATGGCCATATAATCTCGAACATATTTCATAGAAATTATGCATACAAATATTTGGATCTTGCACATTTGAAAGGAAATGGCCTTCTCCTCAAATTATGTTCTTGACGAAATAGTATAAATTGATTTTAAAAAGTTTCCGATTATAAGACTTTTTAGAGCGTGAAGTTTCCATTCTCAAAACCTCGTGTCTATGCATTTACTAATGTTGTTTGTATGGTTTGCAATATGGCTCAGACTCACTGTGAAATGATATGAACCGCATACGGCCTCCTCTTAATAATTCATAGGAATGTATGAATTTACGTACACAAAAAATATACAGCTTATAGTTTGGAAACTTTGAATGCTAGAGTGATAACAGGTCGGATTCAGAATTATTTGGAAATCGGAAAGATTTTTATAAACCCAACTGTGCCCTTCCGTCTAGTGAACAATTAGGGGAAGACATCAATTTCTTTCAAAGGTGTAAAAGACTGGATATTTGTGTGAATGTTTTTTATGAAACATATCTGATTTTGTAAGGTCATCGACAATGAATATGAAAAATCAATACTGTGTAATTATTCATTTTTACGGAGTGCTGTTTCTGCAGGCGGCTGGAAAGAATTTCATCCAAAACTGGCATCGTGAAGCAACTGAACTATCTTCGGATTATGCCGCACGTTGGTTAATATTACAGCCCTACTTAAATTATTTGTTTCGAGTCGAAAACGCATTTTGGAATTTCGGTTTACATTTCATGACTTAGCACATCTACTATATATCTTCACCGATTGGCCGCAGCCGGACCAAGTTTGGGTTGACAGTTCCCGGTGAATACGCTTGCTGTCACTGCTTTCCGAGTTGCCTGATTGCTATATTATCACGCCAAATCTTGCCCATCCAACTGTTTTCTCTGCCTTCTGATTTAGAAATCCTTGTGTTATGAACCACCGCATCCCAACAGGTCGACAGAAACGTCAGGCCGGTTACAATAAGATTAATTTCTTCGCCTAGATTTCGTACTCCGCTCTTGGTCCGTCAGGTCGTGCACGTTGCGGCTAATGCTCGATGTCTCCATCCAGACAGCAGTGAGTCCTACTCCCACGCGTTACTCCGAAAACGAGACCCGCACAGTCTAGACTGACGTGCAGACAGCCCGATGATGTCGCGGTTAGGAGGGCCGCCTCATTCCCAGAGTAATACCTCAGACCACAAATGCCTGTCACAAGAACTTGGCGAAAGGGATGAGGCTCTAACACATCAGCCCACCGTGGAAATGTCTGTCAGAATGCGACCCGATAATTAGGAAAAAACAGTCATTCTCTGCTCAGGTGATCTTCTGTCGGTCGGCATCAAGACACTCATGTGCACTCCATGTAAATTCCTCACCCATAAAATTAATTTGTTTGGTCTTCGACAGTCACAGATACTATGAAAATGCCCATTGGGATAAAAAGTCGGCGCGCGCTGGATCTCTTCGTAAAGTTTCAGAAGTAGTTTAACAGAAGCAGTCATCTGAAACTGTTCTAATTTCCTATAGAATGCTCTTAGCGATGTTTGCTATTTTCATTAATAAATACTTTATCAAATGTAAGCTTCTTCTAAAAACCCATGTATTGGCGGTTACATTTTCACGTGGTAAACGCCACAAGCTTCCCTCTATTGCCGAAGGGATTCAACTTTCGCTGCCCGAAAAGAGGAATTACTCATTCAATCGTCCCTGTATTTGTCGATGAAACATTTGCTACGTCATACTTGTTTGTCAATGGACGGTCCGATGAAGGTTGTACACACATACCCATGAGACGATTCGATTTTCATCCATGGCTTTTTATCAAAATGGTTATGTCCCTCCACTCATGTCAGCAGTAAACGATCAATTTACGAACTATTTCTTAAACACTGCAGTTTAAAATTCAATGACTTAATTCTAGTTCTGAACTGGAGATCAATTTATGTCACTTTTTATTTGAAAAGCAACCGATTCACATACATGAGTAGTTTTCCGTGTTCTAGGTGAAAACGTAAAGTGCTTCAGTCAAGTAACTCAACGCATTGTAGGCTACTTGAGAAATCTGCAGAAACCTGTCTCAAATGTGATTTAGCAATTCACGATTGGAGTGACCAGTGAAGGAATGAGGACGAGCGACCTCGAGGACGGTCAGCTCATTTCTCCACATTGTTATATTTCGATCGTTGTTGTCGACGATCTCCAGCGTGTGCTTTACAACAAGGTGAAAGCGGGGACGATGACTTACGCGTGGTTTAGTTTATACTGAAATCCAACTTGCACAGCATCTACTGCCTTATCTTCTCCTCCCCCGCCTGGAACCGCTGTCAGGACAGAGGCGAAAGAGGGCACAGGTAAGTGGTGCGGTTGAGCCCGCACCTTGGCGCTCCACTCCGCACCCGCTGGTCCACACAGCAATGACCGGAATTTTAACCAGCAACAGCGAAATGGGCTGACGCGGCCGAAGTCGCATCTAGGCGTGTCGTCACACCTGCCTCAGATTCAACGGAAATGGAGTACCATAAATGTCACATAAACAAGGATCCACTGCAGCCTATCTCCTAGACTACCAGTCGGCCTCACCACACGAACACGCAACACTGGGCAGATTGCGAGATTCAAATGCTTCCGTCAGTTGGCAAGCTTCCACGCTAAGACTTTTAGCCCACCGTGATAGCTTCAGGCATGTCAGATTGGTTATAGCAAGGAGAATGCGCTGATTCGTCGACCTCAATCTCCCTTACTATTTCCAGGTTTCGGTCATAGTCAGAGCCAGTCAGATAACAGGCGCTGGGGATGGCCGTGGTAACTGACATATCTAATGACCGTGTCTGAGCGCGACACATGCACGGCCTGGTTCGCCAAACACAAGCGTCAGGATTTTACACAACGCGGACTGAGCGGCGTACACCTACTATGCGTGAACGTGCCGTAGGTCACTTTAAGAAGGAGCATGGCTT
Source organism: Spirometra erinaceieuropaei (assembly GCA_902702965.1). NCBI lineage: Eukaryota > Metazoa > Platyhelminthes > Cestoda > Diphyllobothriidea > Diphyllobothriidae > Spirometra > Spirometra erinaceieuropaei. The sequence continues at coordinate 61,872 of CACRXP010001105.1, read as the reverse complement.
TCGGCCCACCAGTCTACCACTGCACACAAACACACACTTGCAAAGAATGCGTGGACTGAGTTCGGACGTCAGTCAGCAACCCTTCAAGCCACCTTGTTTAACGCGCCGTGATATTCTCAAACTCGTGTCAAACATGCAGCAGAGGGGTCGCATGGAAATGGAGTCGAGACGCACACTTCCCACATGCATGGGTGGTTGCTGCGCAATGGATTCGTGATTGACCGACCTGACCGATATGTGAGATGAATGTGCAGGCAGAGCGTGGACAGGAAAAATCGGTGGTGCCAGTGTCAGTTTCGGAGATGGTAACAGTGGTGGAGCCGCAGATGATGGCGGATTGTAACAGTCGATAGACCGCCTTGGAGCCCCCAGACTTTGGATTGCTGCTCATTTGACCGTTGTATGTGCGCTCGGCGCCTCCTTCTCTGGACAAAATGTCTGCGATAACCATTTTCTGCAAAGAGGTTACGAAGGTACAGTCGTTCGGCCCTCCAGAGTAGGCATAGCCCATCAATCTCAGGCGTCAATACGGCGCCGTCTGAATAAACGTTAGTACGCATCGGCACCCGTTGAAATCTTAGGAGTTGTCTTCAAAATATGTTGCAATGAAGACAACTGAAAGAATGTTGAGGGAATTGGGCAGAAATTGCAGATGAACATACACGAGGCTCGCACGCGACTCGGAGTCTAGATCCAAACTCTCAACTAGTAACGCACGTTGGAGAAACTGCGCACACTTTCGATATCCAGAGAGTTGCCATCTTAGGCAGGGCCAACCAAAGGCAGAACGGTTAAAACTCGAGGCTTGGTACTTTAATGACAACTCCATCAACGGGCATCTGGACCTTCCTACAGTCCACAAAGTCCTACGTCATCACGTCCGTAGAGCCCAGGACCGAGAAACCACACTGGACTTAAGAAGGCCATAGATAGACAAGCCGGCGGTGAGTCATTTGGCGAGGAAGAAGAAGAGCCACCAGACCGACCACCCGATGAAGGTGCAATCACTGCCCCCGACGAAGCCGCGATTCACAAAGCACACATGTAAAAGCGTCCGCCAATCATCCTGCGACAGGTCGAGGCAGGGAGAAAAGAGAAAAATCGATCAGCATGAGACCCATCAACGCGACATGCCACTTGAAATTTCTGGTCGATTTTACACTTTAACAGTGGGGAGCCGACCAAACCCTTCGAAGTGTCAGCACCTAACTAAACCCGTTCCGGTGAGGCCATCGTTTTCTTAAATTCAACAACCCGGATCTCTCATTTTCGTCACACTGAAAAGCAGTGAATTCATGCACGACAGCACGCTAACAACAGTATTTGCCTGAATGCACCATGCGCAGGTAAAAGTCACATTCTGCTTAATTGCAGTGCATGGCTTGTGTCTCAGTACTTCAGAAGAGGGATGCGCTCTAGTGAGATTGTAATCTGACCATTGTGGGTCAAAGTGCTAGGTGCTAGGTCAAGACACAAGTCTGTTGAGAGCCGTTTGCGATGTCGATCATGTTGAGAACTATATCCCTAGCTGGTTGCAGTTCACTGTGTAGGATTACTGACGTTTCCAAATGCTCGATCGAACAGTTCGTACGGTCAGTACGTCTTCCACATATCATAGGCTTAAATTTGCATGGACTTTATGGAGACATTCCCTTGCCTCTCGTAGGATTGCATTTGTAGTCCGCTGCGCTAGAATTCTTCCAAAATGAAGCTTGTTTGGGTAAGCTTTTAACTTTAATTCACAGCTCTACTTGTGGTTTAAAAATCACTGGCAAGAACGCAAAGGATATGCAACTATGCAATCTGAGTTTGGGCGCTCTATAGTTGATGGTAGGGGTAGGAATGGCTCGGCTGGAGTGGAATTTGTGGATATGTTTGAGTTCGAGTAGGAACCTAGTAATTAGTATACCTAGCTGACAGAGTTTGGGAAACCGGGCGGTGACTTCGTAGGGGCAGACGTAAGGACGCGGTGTGTAACTCATTGGGTTTAATATCCATAACTGGTTTTGTCGACGTGGGCCCTGCTTGGTCCTTCATATTCGGGGTTTAGGACGTCATCCGTCATGTCTTGCTTCGCATCCTGATACTACCGTATTTGCAGATTCGCGAAGCAGGTTCGTTATCAATGGAAAATTACGTGCTATGAGGTAGCTTATACGTTTCAACTTCGAGATTTGTACCGCCAAAGACTTGCAGGCCTTATAGGATCGTGTCGGTAATCACCATACAACGAGTTCAGTTAGGTGTGCCACGATTCTGGTCTTCAGCTCCGTTCATTGTTCTTCTAGTTTTTGGTCTCCTCGCTGTTGACTCACTTTCCTTGCTACGTTCAACCTTCACCTACCGTTTAGCTGATGCAGGCTCTTGTTGGATGGGCTGTGTTTGCCCAGAGAACGGTAACATGCATGTTATTTTGATTTGGTATCAACTTTCCTTGGCTCAGCAGTTGCCGTTTTGTTCGTGTCGCACAGTATTTCCTTGTCGTCGGATGGGTCTTCGTATCCTATCCGTAGACCACACTTGACTTTGGCTTCAGGGATTTGTTACCGTTCCTCACTGCTGTTCTCAGTGAAGACGTTGTCGCAAGTTGGCGTAGATCATTGTTCGCAAATAGTGTTCACCTGTGACAACTTCCGGCTCAATGTGATTCCCGTTGACACTACCGCTTCAGCCGTCGTCGGTTAGTCCGATTCGTATTAACCTCTATGCAGAGGAATCTGCTTAAATGCGTGCGACAAATTGGTTTTGACACGTTCTTCGTCCAGGATTTTCTTGCAGGGAGTACATCTCCGCCATTTGCAAGAGGAAAGTTCCCCAAGCTGGCCTCCTTTCGGCTGTGTTCAGGGTAAACCGCAGACAATATTGCATTTCCTCTAAATTTGTCTATATGACCCTACCTGATACCGGTCCTCCTGCGTGAAGCTCCCTTTTCATTCCGCCCCAGCACATCTCAAACGCATTAGTAGGTCTTCCCGTGGAAGGACCTTTAAAATTGATTGATGCGCTGACTGAAAATTCTCCCTACCCATTAGATAGCAGGCATCTTTAGGTCTTCAATTTGTCGGCTACGATGGCACTTCCTTTGGCCACATACCTTTAGTGCTGGTCAGCTTCATGTGTTTACCTGTTTATTAAGGGCCCGTCTTCGGTTGGTATTGTGCATACCAACCATTCGAAACTGTTTTCTTTGTTCGTCTGCATTGTATTTACGACGGGTTTAGTAATATTTCATCGATGTGCCCTTTCATTCCCAGTCCGCTGATCCGTTTCCTTTGTCTGATGAGGGCTGTCGAACATACATTGTGGTATATTGTTTACCACTCGACTGCTTTTGTATGGCCTATCCCGAAATCCTCTTGGCATCTTTTAACTCTCGTTCCTTTTATTGACTTTACACATATCTTCATGGTTGTTTTTTCGCTTTTTGGGCGACTATTCTCGGTTTTGGGGACCTTCCTTCTTTGACGCCGCCATATCGGCTCAAATAATCAACCTCTTGCACTCTCAGACCTAGATGTCTCCGAATATGCTAGTCAGAGCAGTCGGAGGTAGTCCTCTGGCTCGAAAATACTCGATTACCTTGCCTGCGTTTGAAGTTTTGGTTATTTCTCGCGATGTTGCGGTCAAGTCAAGCTGCGGTTATGTGCTCTCCTGTTGACTGGGAACCATAGCATGGCGATTAGAATGAGGAAAATGGAGGCAATGATTATTACTGCCGTTATAGGACATTCCCTGGTTTCTATTGTCATTATAAAGCCGTCTATGC
>CACRXP010001105.1:22221-32281 GCA_902702965.1 Spirometra erinaceieuropaei | reverse complement strand
ATAAATCTACCCCGCCTTTTTTAATATTGAAGTGTGTATCTTCCTCAGAGCGTGCCTGACTCGTGTTATCCTGCCCTCATTCTGCCGTGGAGTTAACGCTGGACATCCTTGAAACCGATGGTTAACCCGTTGTGTAGCTCACCTAATTTTTCCGCTTTCATATTAATTTTAGCATGACTGTAGTTTTACCGAAATACAGAGCTTTTAGAACTGCTCGAACGTGCGCTGGCGATTTATTAGTTAAGCGTTTTTTAATTATTTCGAACTGAATGCACTTTGCTGTGAAGCAAACCGTAGCTTGCCGCGTCCTGCCGACAAACAATCATTAATATATTTGATTTTCTTGTTGGATTTACTTAGGGTTAGGAAACATCCATCTCGTAACTTTAATGACCAACATGCACACGAATCCTATGTTAACGTTGAATTTTTCTATCACTCAGTAGATATGTTTTAAGAATTTTAGGCATTTTTAGCCAAGACCTGCGTATCTTTTGGGATTTTGGCAAATTCCATCATTGTACTTAAATGATTTACTCCCAAAATGAAAAATTGAAAATTAAATTTCTTTTAGATACCGGACTTCTGGTAAATACTTCGGATGCACAATTACTAAACAGTAGGTTGAATTTACTCAAAATTGTTTCAACGCCACTGAGCGCACTTCGATTGAACACCAAAATTTTAGGTGATAGATAATTGGCTGCATTCCTAATAACTTGAAGGTGACTCTTTTAAAGAATACATTCTGTTTCCTGATCGTAAGCTTGTGGTTGCTTCGCTAGGTTACTTTCAATTATGCTTGGATAAATGTCATGTTGGCGCCGGCTCTATGGAAGTGACGATGTTTAAAGCACATTAAATAACATGCGGTCGCAAAGTGGTTAAATTCAGCGTGAACTGTGGCTAGCGAGCAATGCGGTTTTCAACTCATGTTCCTAACTTCCCCATAACTGGATTGGGAATTCGCCACAGAGGAAATACCCATTTGTGTTTATTTAGTGACGTCTAGGACAGCTAACCGATGGCGATCGAAAAACTGACCTATTCCCAAAATCCACTAACACCTGTAAGTGATCATCTAGAAAGATGTATCTGGTGAAACTCGAGCAAGGCCTGATTTTGATAACATTTCTCGCTTTCATTTATGAACTTTAACCTGAAAACATATACGCGTCAGTTTTTGTGCCAGAAGCTTGCAGTGGAAAATACAGTTGCTTTTTGATAGCGGGAAGGAAATAGGGGCTCCTTGTTTCATCTCTGGGCTCTTAAATAGAGACAGCGCAAACGCTACGCAGAATTCCCAATTGATTTTCTACGCTCACTGTGAACAACTTAACTGAGGATTTGATGATTGGACTTAAATCACAGTAGCCATGTTTGTCGCGGTTGTAGATCGTCCGCGTTTCCGCAAGGGCTAACTGGATAATGAGTGTCATCTAGTGCAAACTTGTATCCCAATAGCATTACCCAAGATATGTGGAGAACGAATAGCCTGGACAATTCTTCTTTCCGAAATTTTAACAAGTGTTTTCGGATGATGTCAATGGATAATAACACAAATGGACAAACCATGCATATAAGAGAAATTGATACGTCGTTGACTAGAATATTTCCAGAAAACATTACCTTTTCATTCTGGAAACATCGGCAGATAATGGCAGGAAACTGTATGCGGTATGCTTTAGGTTTTTGGAAACTTCTCACATATCCACAAATTTGTTTAGTGACATACTGCTTTTTCAGTAAAGGCGCTTTGAGTTAAGACCAACGCATGCAAACAATACTGAATTTCGGTTTAAATTGGTGGACTTTTTAAGTGATGACTTGCTCATTAGATGAAGTAATGGGCATTTGAATTTGACTCTCAATGGCAGGATGATATTTTTTTGAAATCACATAGCGAATAAATCAAACCCTGCTTTCATTTTAGTTGTGAACAGTCCACCACCTACCTCGAATCCACATCAGTCCCAAGGTCAGTCAAAGCATTTAAAGGCACTTTTACGAAAATATTCTGCTTGTTAGTGGCCACGAAAGCGGTAGCTAATTGCCAGTAGATATTCTGATAGTTCAATAATTTTGGTAAATTCAACACCAGGTGGCATGTGAGTTAAAAGGCGAACCCAAATTAGAAACTGCGGGAACAATTACGATGCTGCGCGCAGTTCGATAGGTGTACTGGCCTGTCGGGGGATAATGAATCGAAGGCTATTGATAATCGCCTGCTGCCTCATGTGGCGGGGAACCTAAATGATTTATCTTTTCCTTAAATTACATTCATTTTACTTATACTAAATGTTTGTCGGTCAAACAAACGCTTAGTTTATAATGCTGCTGCTAAGATTGAGAATTTGGCACGGAGGAAATGCCAATTTGTGTTCGTTTCGTGGAGACTAGGAAAGCTAACCAATGGCTGCCAAAAAACTGACCTAAACCCAAAATCGACCAACACATGTAGTTGATAATCTAGAAAGGTGTATCTGGTGAAAATGGAGCGAGGCCTGATTTTGGCAATAATTCTAGTTTTTATCTATGGAAATCCTTGAGGCTACTCGGAGAAAGTTAAGCTTTCGGGTTATCCATTTGGCAAATGAAAGGAACGACGACGTGTTCACCAATATCGCGCCTGGTAGCGAACCTAGTCTTACAGGAGCTGGAAAAAAGCGTCTTCGACCACTATGAACCTGCGTTTGACGCCAGTACGTAGACGACACGTTCGTTATAATTGACACGAACAGATTAGCAGACATTCAAGGCCTGCTTAACGACATCTACCCCGACATTCAGCTCACAAGGGAGGTGGAGAATGTCGAACAGTTGCCTTTCCTTGACGTTCTCGTGACACGCTCGCCCAATGACGAAACCAGCGCCACGGTGTATAGAAAGGAGACTAATACGACTCAGATTCTCAACTACCATAGTAGCCACCCAGTGGTGCATAAACACATAGGGCACACTTCCAAAGGACAAAAACGCATTGCAGGGAACCGGAGGGACGAGTACGAGAACTACGGCAACCTCGGAACCAACTGGCAAGGAGTGGATAACCAAACGGCTTCGTCAGCCGCTGCCTCCGCACGCACCCACGGCGAACAAACGGATGAGAGCAGTCAACACTTCGGCACCGTCTACCATATGTATTAAATGTGTCCGAAGCTACGGAACAGATGGCTGGAGAGCCGGTGAGGGTATCGGTCACTGCCCTACAGCGACCATGCGCAACAAAATCATGAGAGTGAAGGAGCGACTAGACGTAGGAGAAAAATCGAGTGTCCTCTAGCAGATTCCAAACCGGGGACTGCCCTCGCTATTACACAGGACAGACCAGACGACGACATTGTTCGCGAATAATGGAGCATATACGGGCAGTCCGAAGGGAGGACACGTTGTTTCAGGTCGTCACTCGCACACTGGATGAAGGCCACGAAGTCAACCTCTCCAGCACGCGGATAATGGCGCGGACCAGCAATAAGACATGGCGAGAACTGTTGGAGGCCTGGGTTTCTGACACCAACTGCTATCACGTGCACCGTCCCCGCGGCAAAGAGGGGAGTCCCGATTCCCAGCTGTGAGATGGGTCGAACACCATCCCCTGCATTCCTATCCCCCTTCTTTTTCTGACTATAAATCTGCTTATTTGAGGCCGCATTCTCACAGTGTCTGACGACGGCCTCCTGTACGAGACCGAAAGCTAAGACTAGTAATCGTATTGTCCCAGAGATCGTGTGTTCGTCATCTTTACAATAAGAACCTGGAATTTGCATAGTCGCTTCCATCCGAACACTTTATGTTCAGAGGTTAACAGACAGGACAACAGGCATATGAGAATTTCGTCACATTAAATGCATATAGAGGTAAACGGGCGATGAGTGATATTCAAGACCTACCTAAAATCTGCCAGGAGCGAGCCCTGCAATGTCTGTTACTGTGTGCCGAAGGCTCACCCGTGGGAGTCTATTCGAAATCGTTCGCTGCTTCAGGTGACAAGGCACTTGTTCGTGTCATAAGTCGAATGAATAGGATTTCCACTGACATTCTAAGCCTCACGAAACTCGTGAAAAATTCTAATTTTAAGAAACTTCTTACGTATCTGTAAATGTGTTTAGTCTCACGCAGGATTTCCAGTAAAATGCTTTGATGTAGAATGAACGTGTGTAACCAACACTGACTTTATACATAAGGCTATAGATATTTGACGGGTTTACTGGCCTTTCTGATGTAGTAACGGGCGTTTGAGTTAAACGCTTAATGGCAGGAGGATATTTCTTCAAGCTCATATAGTGAATGGATCAAACCCTGATTTAATTTCAGTTGTTAACGGCCCACCTACTACGTCGATTCCACCTCAGTCACAAGGTCAGTCAAAACATTTCAAGACTTCTTATACATCACTGGGTGAAAATAGTCTGCTTGATAGTCGCCGAAATACCTGCTGATAATTGCAAGTAGATATTTCTATATTTGACATCCTGTGGAGGGAACAACATTACGCAGCATATGAGCTGAAGTTTGAACCCAACTTACAGATTGCGAAAACTGTTACAAGGCTGCGTGCAGTTCAATAGCTGCACTGCTCTTTCGGAGGATAATGAATCGGAGACTATTTGAAATCACCAGCTTCAGCATCTATCCTGGAACCGAAGACTTTTATCTGTCCCCTTACTTGCATGCACGTTAGCTATGTTAAATGTTTATTAATCAAATGGTTGCTTAGTCTAGAATGCTGCACAATTTCTTTCTGTGTATAGAACACCAAATATCGTCTGTTTTAGAATGCATACAGTAACATTTTTTACAGCTACCATGGGATCCACCACTGCACCAACGCAAAAAGCAACAACTTGTAAGTCAAAGCATATTAACGTGTTATTAATCAGTCAATACAGTCGGAAATAGGATCTCTTAAATGCGCGTCATTCTACTTCTGGGCACGTCCATTTAAAACATATGTACTTATAATGAATACCATCTATAAAGACAATTTACTAAAATGCATGAATTCCTCAGTAATTTGTGCCAAGATGTCGTATCTTCCAACGTTTTTCTAAATTCGTTGCGATTATTGATGTCCGAGATCGCACATTCAATATGATCGACCTTAATTGATATATCAAACCGGGTCAGTGCAGTTGGATGAACCATTCATTTTAGCTACAAAGGGACCAAACTCATCTTCATGCCAAAATTCGAGGATGCGTGAGTCGAGGCAGTTTATGCCCTTCCACTGTTGATGCATAAACACACTTGCCAGGCAGCTACTTCAGGACAATTTGCTAAGCAGAAGCTTCTATTTAGTTACACAAAATAAACCCACCATCTGCAATTGAAATACATTTACATCGACAGCCATTCCAGCAGCGACTTGCACTTTCCTGATTTATTATTTTTATTTTTACTAATTATTTATTTATTATTTATTATCTATTATTTATTTATTTACTATTTAATTTTATTGTTTTAGAATGCGTTATGCTCGCAATCGCCGGGACAGGAGTGCTGCTTGCCTATAGGATTTTCTGATCTCCATTCTGCAAGCAATCGGATTTATGCAAATAAATTCCGTTTTGGTTATTGTTGAACCTTAAAGGCCGGTCGGCGCGTTGGGCAGCCTGGAAAAATAATACCCAGATATGCGTTCTTGGGATTTAGCCCAAGCATTTTCAACAAATTCTGCACAAATGTCGGTGTGTGGCCAATAGAAAAAACTAAAGCGGAGAAGCGTGGCAGTGAGTATCGACCGGATGCCTAGGCTAAAACGACCGAACTTCGTTAATTATATCAATCAAATGCAATTAATGAGGATGGGGCACAGTGTATGGTCTGATGAATATAAGGTCGAATATAAGGTAGGATGAGGGAAATGCATGTGCTTTAGTAGAGGCTAAGTTCGGATGCAGACAAACAACAAACGGAAATGACAAAGGAAAACGAGGCAGGCGGGAACGATTGGACGGAAGCTTCTGCGGTTTAGAAAATCACCCGAATTTAGTCTTACAGGAGCGGGAAAAAGTCGCATTCGAGCAATATGAACCTACGTTTTGACGCCAGTTCGTAGATGACACGTTCATTATAATTGAAACGAACTGATTAACATACATTCAATGCCTGCTTAACGACATCTACCCCGACATTCAGCTCACAAGGTAAGTGGAGAATGTCGAACAGTTGCCTTTCCTTGACGTTCTCGTGACACGCTCGCCCAATGACGAAACCAGCGCCACGGTGTATAGAAAGGAGACTAACACGACTCAGATTCTCAACTTCCATCGTAACCACCCAGTGGTGCATAAACGCAGCTGTTTTAAAGCAGAATTCAACAGCGGCGAACATTACGATCGTGATTTAAATCCTATCACAAAAACCGTGCGCACATTTGGTCACGGAGAGTGTGGAAAATGCAAGTGGGAATTCTGCAGGGCGTTCGCATCGTCTTTATTTTGGAGCACTGCGACGGAACTAGGAACTATTTCCTACGAAATTAATAAAACTGATTTGTGCCAATCGTTATTTTGTCAAGCCCGTTTGGTAACGATCGAGTGAAGGACCCCAAACACACACACACACGACCAGCAAAATGTGCCTGTCTTACGGGAAAGGTGGTAATAGGGGTTTTACGGGCGGGGTATATATATGCATTGAGGAATGGCAAAATAAGTATAGATTATTGGTAAATTCGTTTTTCGGGCGGAAAAGTTTTAATGCCTTGGCATATAGCAACCGAAATTAAGCAGGACAAAAAAATAGACACTAAGTGTCCACAACAATAGTTTCTCAACTCTTTGAGCTGAGGTCATTGTAGATAATGTACCAAACCGTCTACAACAGACGACCCAACCTTGTACGATGAAACACCAAATCGAAATGATCGTGTCGAACTAAAACCAACTTAAATAAGTATATTAGGTGTTCTTTGTATACTACAGATGCTTGGGGTCCTTCAACCGATCCTTACCCCCCCTTTTTGTGCATTTGTCATACAGTGATGCATATTCAAACTATTGATTGGGGAATAGGGCATTGCAGAAGTTAATTTTTTATTTTAAAATTCGCTTTATTCACATGCAAGACAATCATCCCAGACTTCATTTACACATTCAAGAACACGTGAGGCCAACAATTTTTACGATTTCGTTATTTTTAAATAGGGCTTATACTTGGCAGTTCTGTGCAAAACTCGAACATTTTTAGACCGTTTCAATTCCACAAAGTGGATATTGAAATGAGATCCGGTGTTTATTCTCAGCTAAGTTGATGCATTCAGACTGTTAAAACACCCAAACACCATCCTACATCTTGTTTATTGACAGTAAGAAAATGCAAAACTAATTTCCTTCAGCCATCAGAACACCAAAAACGACTGCCAGAACACCAGCAACCGCCATTTAGTAGAAATAGCCAACAATGTTTTGATTTTACTAGAGGTAGACGGTCAACCTGCAGGGGACTTCAATATATGCGAATAATCAAATAATATTGACATACGTATATCATGCTGTCTATTTTGTTACGCTTTTACTTTGCTAAGAACATTCCCTTATTTTCCAAGAATGACGAGAATTGATAGAATACTAAGGCCCCTACCTTCTTACGTGGACCCAAAGAACTTCCGTCAAAACTGACTTAGTTTTAGTTACCAAGGCACAGAAGACCACTACAGTGCCACCGACAACTGTTGGTGAATAGGAGTAATAAACTAAATTGATTGAAGGAAAATCGACGGTCTTTGGTGTTTAATGCCTGTTGAGTGTGCTCAAGTAGTTCGGCGACTGAATACTACCTCAAGCTAATATCAGGCCCAACTTGAAGCCAAATATTAAAAAGGCGCTTGATTTCCGCGGACATAGGCGACCTACATTTCTGGCAACTGCGCAACTCCAACCTAGTTTCATTACGTATGATTATATGAGGGCAGATTAAAACACGACTAGCCTGCTGTTTTCTTGCCAGTTTATATGGGGTATTAGCATATTGTCACGATGTTAAGGATCCTAGGAGCGAAACTTCACGCATGCTTACCGTTCTTCTAAGCTTAAAATACACGTAAACATAATTTCCTTCAGCTGCCCGAGGATCCTCCAGCTCTGCTGCCTCAAACTTAAAATGTCGTAAGTTAAAAACAGCTTCAGATTTGATCCTAGCGCGAGCATTATGAAATACTTCGAATGTCAAGCAGGTTTTTGATTCCGCAAGTATATCTTCATTACTACCAGCTCGTTTGTGTGTTCTGGTAGTTCATAGACTGCAAAGCTATCAAAATACTTGCCAGCTGCAAGGCGCTTCTGCTGTTTGCAGTGGCTAGTAAAATGTGGAACAGACTGTAGCATTGTGTGGCAGGAGCCGCACATAAAGGTATTTCTAGTGTAGTGCATACAGACATTTTTGGTTATGGAAATAAAAATGTTTTGACAGCTTCGATTTCATCTGTATCATCAACGTAATTGGCAAAATCAAGAAATTGCACTTTCTTGAAATGCAATACAAAGATACTGGCTAGCAAGAGATAGATCTAAATGTCCGTGCGTAGGTTAAATCAACGCAGAAATCATTCGAGATGCACAATACAAGGTTAAATGCTAAAATTTCTATCGACATCCCCGGAGATGCACTGGAATGTGAAAGGCATCGTGCTACAGCTCATTCCACTCTCATTTAAACCAAAAAAGTATATTAATGTGCTAGAGTAGTACTGTTGAAGCCAACTCAAACTTCTCCACCCAGATAATTACGTAGGGTATAATAATGCTGACGAGAGTGTCGGCTCTATGTTCTGCCCGGTTTGGTAGCTTGCGTTTGGAAGCAGTAAGGTGAAACAAAAACTGCACAGGTGTAACCCCAGCCAGGGGAAACACTGTTTCCTCATACTGACGGTGGCCTCAAGCTAAATTCCTGCGGGTATCTGCTCCGGTGACCCAATATTAGTCATACACCTGGCGCCAAACCTAGCCATAACACTAGCTCTCATAGCCTTAATTCTCATATGCCTTGTCCTTCTATTGCTTACACTAACGCCAACCGAAAAGCAGATCCCCTTAAAATTGGCAGAATTCTCAGTTGCACGCGAGAATAGGAGATCATCTCTGTAATGCAGACGGCATCGCGCTAAATGCCTGCGGGTTCCTATTCGTGCGAGCCAACTCTAAACTTGGGCCTCATTAGGCTAATCCTAACCATACCTTAATCCTTAATTCTAGACCCAGTAGCCCCAACACTAGCTCAAGACTAAACCTAGGGCTAGGTCACCTGTAAATACGGGCGCGGTAGGCATATTCTCGTACCTAACGCTTCGCATTGTAAAAAGCTTGATGGCATTTTGGCAAGATCTTTTTTCGTAGCCGTACCTGTTAGGGGTTGGGGTTAGGCGTCAGGAGTTAGAGGTTTGAGTTATGAGTTCAGTTTATGGGTTGGGGTTAGGGGTCAGGGGGTAGTGTTTGGGATTAGGGGTCAGTGTTAGGCGTTAAAGTTAGGGGTTGGTGTTAGGGTATAGAGTTAGTGGTTTGGGTGAGGGGTTAGGCTGGGACCTGTCTACTGCAGGTAAGGCTATGAAATAAGATCCGACCGGCAATTCGAATGCAAAATTAAAGCAAGCAGTGGAGACAGTCGAATGGAGGACACGAACACCTAACACCAACCTCTAACTCCAACCCCTAACCTTAACCCATAACACTCACGCCTAATCCCAAACACTAACCCCTGACCGCTAACCCCAACCCCTAACAGGTACGGCTACGAAATAAGATCTTGCCGTATGTTGAATTTTATTTAAATTGTTTGAATGACACAAGGCACGCTTCGAGACCAAAATAGCGAGTGGCAGACAAATGGCAGCATTCCTAACAATCTACGGGCGACTCTTTACGGAATACATTCTGTTTACCGAGCATAAGTCTGTGGTAACCTCACTAGAATACCAAAGGTTATGCAAGGATAGATCTTGTTTTAGCGCCAGGTATGTGGGGGTGACGAGGTTTCGTGTAAATCGTGTGTGATAACAAAAGGATTTAATTCAGCGTGAACTGACGCCTAGTGTGGAATGTGGTAGTCACCTTATGTTCCAGCG